>JAFFST010046430.1:7933-35523 GCA_022414735.1 Noturus placidus | reverse complement strand
CCTTGATTGTGAACAGGTGTGGCAATAATCAGGCCTGGGTGTGGCTAGAGAAATTGAACTCAGGTGTGGACAACCACAGTTATAGTAAGGGGGGCAATCACTTTTTCACACAGGGCCATGATGGTTTGGATTTTTTTTCACCTTTAATAATAAACACCTTCATTTACAAATTGCATTTTGTGTTTACTTGTGTTGTCCTTGACTATTGTTTAAATTGGTTTGATGTTCTGAAACACTTAAGTGTGACAAACATGCAAAGGAACAGGAAATGAGGAAGGGGGCAAACACTTTTTCACACCACTGTACCTAATCACACGAGTCTAGAATTTGAAGAGTTGAAAAGTTTAAAGAGTTTCAATGGTAACATGTGTCATACTACAGGGTGTCCCAAAAGTCTCCATATGTAAGGAGTGGATGTTTGTGGACACTTCCCGTCTTTTTTAATTTGTTAATAAGCTTGGCAACAGTGTCGTGTGTTATCGCAACCTTACGACAGTTTCCCAATCCAACCATGAAAATGATTTCAATATATTCTTCTTTTGTCAAAGACATTCTTAAAGGCTATCTATAAGCTAAGTATGAAAAAGTTTGGAAGACATTTTGCTAAAAACTGTTAATTTTCCCTATGTATGGAGACTTTAGGGACACCTCATAGTAATATTTTGGCCATTTTCTTGCAACTCCGTGGACAAAGTAAGGACCAAAGAAAAAACATTAAAAATGTATTAAATGGATGTAAGAAGTTCACTGCTGGAAGAAGAGAATACTGCAACCCACAAAGATAGACCTTATCTGACAGCAGCCATAGTGTCAGATAACTTGGCTGTCTAGTTACAATATCAGTCCAAGGAAACTTGTTTTTTCTTTCACATCCATGCACTTCGCTGTTCACTCTTCACTGTCATACCCCCCCCCTCCTCCCCCCACTCTCTGTTTTTCCATGATTTCCTGTTCACGTTTGTTGGCAGAGGCTGTCCGTACTGGTTTTGTGCCAGGGTGGTGTGTAATGGGGACTGTGCTGGGTTGGGCCTCATTCAGCCTCAGCTCAGTGCAATGCTGAGCGACCAGCCTTCCCTCTGATCAACCTGCTTTTTCCAGCAGCACCAGAGCATGCTAAGGGACGTGCCTATGAAAGCATTACCTCACTGATTCACTCATGGCTTTGAGGAGCTCCAGAGCTCTGTGGCAACCTCGAGGTCCATCTCAGCCTTACTGATCTGGGAAATGCAAAAGGATGCCTCTGATCACATTGAAGTTCTCCTTCAGTTCATTTACAACTAGTGAAATTGAGATGAAGTCATAGACTATGAATTGTTGTTTATTTGTGTGTGTGTGTGTGTGTGTGTGTGTGTGTATAGAAGACTGCGTTGTAAGTTGGTCTCCTTTTGTAAATACTTTTCACACCTAGGACATGTGTACAGCATTTCTAGTATTTTTTTTAATGTTTAAGTAACTGTGATTCACAATACTGATTATAAGGATTTGTAATTTATTATAATGCTCTCTATACTGTGTGCATTTTAGGATCAGCATCATGATCCATGTTGAAAACATGTAGTTGCATGAGTGTAAGGGTTTACATTTCTCTGAAGACCATTTCTAGGCACTTCTTCAGAAAAAAAGAAAATCTTTGCAAGCTCACACCAACATGTAAATGATAATAAATGGCTTCATAGCCTATATTTGACATTCATTTTTTACCAAAAACAAACAAACAAACAAACAAATACATTTTAAAATGTGCAAAAATGCACTGCTTACTGAAAAAGTGTGTATATGGCTCATGGGTTGTAATTCCCTAACACTACACAAAGTAATATGAGGTGCTCTATTTTGTGTGAAATATTACATTGATTTGATATTTGCAGTGAGTATTTCATTACCCTACACAATATATTTTAGAGCGGACCGTATTGTTGTAGGCTGCAAGTTACAGACAGTTCTATTTTCCCTCATGTTCCACACGATATACAAATGAGGTTCAGTAGAAGTGTCACTTTTAGTAGTCTAATAAAACCCCTGAGTAATAACTGTTTTAATTCATCTATGAATTCTCTTTCGCCTATCTGCCCAGCAGCCGCCATGCACAGGATGAGTAATAGCAGAAAGATGTTGGGTTTAAATCCTGGACACATTAAAGAGGTCCACTGACTCACCTCAATCCCTCAGCATGGCCAAATGCAAACTTTCAGACCCCATTAAGGACTTAAACAACACCATAATATCCCTGCACAGAGTCATTACGCACACTGGCAGCATGAAGCGCTTCATGCCTTCACCATGGTAAATGCTTTTCCTTTAAGTCTCTAGCCAAGCATCACTAATACTTTTTCAGCTGTTCCAAGTCAGTCTGTGTAATAATTGTTCAACACTTCATAACCTTTCACAAGGTAATGACATGGAAGTTTTAGGGGACGTAGGCCTTTTAATGAGCACCAACGCATAATATATGTTTCAAGATCATGTTTACCTTGGAAATAAATAGCTCCTAGATTTTGTTTTGGCTAACTTGGGTTTACTTATGAAATCTGAACCTGCATGGAATTAGAGCTTATTCAGATACAATTGGTGGTTACCTAAAGTGAACACACATGACAGGGTATGAACAGTACATACATTTTACTGTTACAGGACATTTCATTTATGTAGTAGATGTTGATAGAGAATTTTTAATAAAGCAAAACAAACCCAAAATGACAGTTTTTGTTTTTTTTTTCTTTTTACTTGTAAATTTTGTGTTCAACATGAATTTATTATATACCTAGAACAAAATCTAGCTATTAAACCACTATTACCTCTAAACTGACTTTTGGATATTTAGACATGCTTCTTATGATCTGTAAGAAGGGCATGTAACATTATATGAAGGCTTAGGCTATAATATTTCCATTCCCTCGGGCATTTCAAGACATCGAAATAAGTTGGGAGAATGAGAGTGGAACATTCCGTTGGCAAGATCAAACACATAGACAGGCAATCAGCAGCTCTGTACAGCTCGCTCTCTCTAATGGAAACATTCGATACTGCAAACCTGAAGCTATTGGACTCTTAAGCAAGGAGTCATAGTTTGAAATTGGAATTTGGAATGATTGTGAACTACAGTGTCTGAAATGTTTGTCTTTTGATACTTATTAGTGTTTTATTCATGTTTATTTGTATAGTGTTATATTTAGTGGTTAGCATGTTTTTGACCACTAAATATAACACTATACAAATAAACACAAATAATCCAGTATCCTCCCCAGTTCAAAGACATGCATTGTAAACTGATTGGCACCTCTGAATTGTCTGTAGTCTGTGAATGAGTGTGTATGCGCGATTGTGCCCTGTGATGGGTTGGCACACAGTCCAGGGTGTACCCCGCCTTGTGCCCCATGTTCCCTGGGATAGTCTCCAGACTCCCCACGCCCCAATAGTATAAGCGGTATAGAAAATGTATGGCTGGATGGTTGTATCATATTTCTTTGCTGTTGGCGGACATTTAATTGTGCTATATAAATAAAGGTGACTTGACTTGAAAACTCCAGCCTCAAAAAGATCATCTATGATCATCTTTATTTCACTGATGTCTCAAACCTGTTAGCTGCACTGCCTCTCTGGTGCATTAGAGGCAAAATTCTCTAAAGCTTGGGGTCAGCGACCCACCCCTGGCTGTGCACTTATGCCACTTACTGTGCAGCTCTCCCAAGGGATGATGTTTGGATTGGTGGTGGAAATATATAGTCCATAAAGGCACAAAAGACTGTCATAAAGGTTTGATTAAGCCTCGGGTTAAAAGGCAGAGGCAGAGGTAGAGGCTGAGTTATAGCGTAGGATGGGGCCAGTGTGATTGTTCCCGTGACGAGGCTCTTAGCATGGACGGCTCGCTGTAAACAGCCCCTTCTCCCAGGAACAGACAGTCATTAATTGCTGCAGCCATCTCAGACTCCACTCATGAGCCTCCAGCCTCAGAAATCACTGCTCTGCCACCGGCAGAGTCACTAAAGCGCTAAGGGCCGTGACTGCTGCCTGCTGGGTGCGCCACTTTTTCCATTTTCATCTGTAAATGGCTAATGTGTCAATTTAATGGCTATGATGAGCCATATCACCATTATCTTTGCTATTGCACATGTTGTAGATTCTGCTCAAGGAAAGGAATGGCATATAAGATTAACAGCTCTTACACAGTTTTATAGGCACCATTCATTCATTGTTATTATTGTGCAGTATTTCTCAGCCATTCAACAGCTACTTCACTCCCTTCTCCACTCTTAACTTAGCCCAAAACCATGGATACTTATACAAGTGAAAAGTGCCACAGACTGTTTTTAAAATTATCAAGTTACAAGAGTATCGCTATTTCCATGACCTTCCAGATCAGTATCAAAACCTGCTGTGATATTACTTTACCTTGCTGCACTGTTGGTATTTTGACCGTTGTGAAATATTAATAATACATGAATTCCATTCTTTTATCAATATCTATCATATCACTTAAACCTGATGCCCCATTAGTACTTAAATGAATCTGTGATATACTCATTATTAAGACTTATTGGCATAACTTACATGTTCAAGATTAAGATGAAACAGATATTAGACACATTACGTCTTTTTTAGATTATTTTAATGTTATTATGCATGTCCAATTGAGATTGTGTCACAGTCAATTATTGCGTTATAAAACACACAAGTAATAAAAAGCATTTACTGCTTTAACGATAAAAATTTGTGTAGTGTTAAAGCTTTACCTGCATCATATTACATCTACTGAGCAACTATCTCAGGACAAAGAAGTCAGAGCTTTGATTCTGTAACACCATCTTCTGAATACAACACTGGCACACAGACATAATCCTGCCAATAATTTATTTACCCCTGCTACTTCCATTATTTAGTATGCGCCAAGACACTGGCGAGCCTTATGCAATTAGAATTACTGGCGATCTGATCAGGGATAAAACCAACAAGTGTTCAGATTGTGATTGTGCGTGTGCGTGTGTGTGTGTGTGTGTGTGTGTGTGTGTGTGTGTGTGTTATAGTCTTTATCACAAAAGCACCACAGCACAAGATCATTGTTGAATGATAGCGCGAGCATCATATTGAGCACTATCCCTAAATCTTAACTTTACGATGCTTTTGGGAAATTAGGTTCTGTTCATTAAATTAAAGCATTGTTTTAACATTAGATAGAGACTTTAATGTGCTGTAGCCTGCTGGCTGTAAATTAACTGTTCATTGCATTGCAGTTGCAAAAGGTGTTGTCTTTACAATTCAGTTGCTAGGTTTGTTGAATCAGGTAGTCAAGTCACTGTGACCCAAAGTGGGTTGATAATGGTGAAATTAACATGTTGATTTGGGGATACAGACCTAAAAGAGAGCATGAATTAATTTCCGGGAATTTTCCTTTGTGTCTACAGAGAGCTGCAACTAGAAAAGCTATGAAGTAATTTATATATATATATATTTGTGCCGGCGCACAAGGAACTAAAATCGCCCCTTCCCTGACTGGTGCTGAAGAGAAGGCCAAGATTTTTGATGGCCAGAAAGCACATGGCAGTGGTGCAGAGCTGCCGACACACCCTCGGCCGATGAATGGTGCGCCGCACAGAAAAATTCCACCATCCAGCAGACAAGGGGAGAGTATAAAAGGCCGCTCTTCCGCTCCATTGGGGAGAATCCTCTCACGTGATGGGTGCGTGTGACTTCCTACTAACGCTCATTGTTGTTGACATTTCCGGTGTTGACTAATTTTCTTTTCAGAACATTCAGATCTGAACGAACCCTCCGTTCCATGACTATGCACGCGGTGTTGCCTGATGGCCCAGAAGAGCCCTCATTTGTCCGGAAAGCACCAGCGCAAATCCTGCTGCCCACACGCAAGCACACGCGGGCACGCACATACACACACCCCTGAACACCATTTAAAGTTTGGCAAACCTTACAACGGCCCCCTGTGTGTCTGTGCTCCACCCACCACTGGCTAATTTCCTACACTGGTGGAGGATGTGGGCATGAGCACAGACCCACCCATCTAGAAAAAAAGGAAGGTTGTTTTTTTGTTGTTGTTTTTTCCTTCCTCCCTCTCCTTGTAAGTGTTTGTAAACATTGATCCCACGCTGCAGCGCCTTCTGGAGACCAGTATCCAGCAGCAAACTGTGACACAGCAGCTTGCACACAGTATACGAGCTACGACACAAGAACTAGTAGCCCTGAGAACAGTGACTACTGCAGCCTCTACGCCTCTCCTTGATCGTGGCCGTAAGGTCCGACGCCTGCTTCCCCCTCTAACCTTCGAAGATGACACCTACTTCAAGGTCTCAGCCCGCTGCTCTCCGATTGTCCAGGAGCATACAAGAGCCGGCCAGGAGGAGTAGAAGCGAGTGTACGACCACTCAGTACAACCCCGGGAGTCCCAACCTGGCGATCGGGTGCTCCCCCTCGTGCCGAAAAGTGCCTGCAAATTTCTAGCCCGATGGCAAGGGCTATACACAGTCCTCGAGACGAAGGGGGCCATGAACTATCGCGTGCAACAGCCCGGTAAGAGAGCAGACACCCAAACATACCACATAAATCTGTTAAAAAAATGGGTGGAGCCAGCACCAGTAGTGTCTGCATTCGCGACCCTAGAGACAAGCCATGAGGAGGGTACCTTTGTCCAGCTGGGGGAAGACCTCACTCCCGGGCAAAGACAGAAGTTATCAGAGTTCTCTACCTCCCCAGGAATGACATAACTGGTTCACCACGAAGTCAAGACCCCACCAGGTGTAGTGGTGTGGCAGCTGCCCTATAGAATCCCGGAGGCCCGCCGCCAGGCTATAGAGGAAGAGGTTGGCCGAATGCTGTGAGACAATATCATAGAGGAGTCAAATATCCCCTGGTCCAGCCCCATCGTGGTTGTACCGAAACCTGACGGAAGTATGCAGCTATGCAATGACTTCCAGAAGCGGAACCAGGTCTTGGAATTTGACAGCTATCCCCTCCCTTGAGTGGACGACCTAGTGGAGCGACTGGGGAGGGCTCAATTCATATTCACCCTGGATCTAACCAAGGGATACTGGCAAGTGGCCCTAGCCCCAGAGGCAAGACCGAAGACTGCCTTCAGCATGGCGAACGGCCACTGGCAGTTCCGGATTCTCCCCTTCGGGCTCCAAGTGGCGCCTGCAACGTTCCAACGACTAATGGACATTGTCCTGCGTCCACATTGTCCCTTCACGGCAGCCTACCTGGACGATGTGGTTATCCATTCCTCCACATAGTCGGACCACTTGTTCCACTTGGGGGAGGTCCTGAAGGAGCCTGAAGGCTGGGCTGATGGCCAACCCCAAAAAGTGCCACTTGGGCCTAATGGAAGCACAGTACCTCAGGTATCGTATCGGCCGGGGCCTGCTGAAGCCCCAGTTGAAGAAAATTGACGACTATCCCCGGCCTACATCAAAAAATAGGTATGTGCCTTTTTGGGGTTGGCGGTGTATTATCGCCAGTTCGTGCCTAATTTATCCTCTGTAGCCTCCCCCTCTCAGATCTGACAAAAAGGGCCAGCCGGACCGGGTGAAGTGATCAGCCGAAGCGGAGAGAGCCTTCCATGCTCTAAAAGACGCCCTCACCAGAGCTCCGGTGCTGTGCAACTCAGACTTCACCCTTCCATTCTGGGCGCAGTCTTTTCACAGACTTTCGAAGGAGAGGAACACCCAGTTGTCTACATCAGTCGGACGTTGTCCCCCACCAAAAAGAAATATGCAGACATGGAAAGAGAAGCCCTGGCGACAAAATGGCCCAGCGAGGAGCTCTGATATTACCTGGATATTACCGCCCCACTACAGTGGATGGCCAAGGCCAAAGACACTAACGTTAGGGTAACCCGGTGGTTACTGGCCTTACAGGACTTCTCTTTTCAGGTCCAGCACTGGGCGAGAGCCCACCATTAGAATGCAGATGTGCTCTTGTGACGAGATGCACTGTGGGCCCGACACGCAGCAACAGTAGGTGGACTGACGGCCAGTGCACAAGGAATTATAATTGTTCATTCCCCAACTGCCATGCTGGTGCTGAAGAGACGGCCCTGCACGAGAAAGCACGTGGCAGTGGGGCGGAGCTGACTACGCACGCGGTGTTGCCTGATGGCCCAGAAGAGCGCTCATTTGTCCAGAAAGCACCGGCGCAACTCCGGCATGCTATCCATGCCCACACGCAAGCACATGCGAGCACGCACATACACACACCCCTGAACACCACAAATAAAGAAAAACTTGTTTGGCAACCTTACAACGTCCTCCTGTGTGTCTGTGCTCCACCCACACCCTCCATTTCCTACTATATATATATATATATATATATATATATATGGATGTGAGCCCTGGACATGCTGCCCACCAATTGCAGGGCACAACCGCTCACACATTCACACACTACAGAACGTGTCTACAATGTGTCCACACTACAATCAGTCTACAATGTATGTCCTTTGAACTGGGGGAAGAAACCGCAGTACATGGAGAAAACCCGAATATATAAAATATGTATGTATGTATATATGTATGTATGTATGTGTGTATGTATGTATGTATGTGTGTGTGTGTGTGTGTGTGTGTGTGTGTGTGTGTGTATGTATGTGTGTATGGCGTTGGGGTCCAAAGTGTATGAATGGGTGTGTGAATGTGTATGTGATTGTGCCCTGAGATAGATTGGCAGTGTGTACCCAGCCTTGTGCCCCATGCTCCCTGGGATAGGCTCCAGGTTCCCCAGTGACCTTGAAGGAAGGATATGCGGTATAGAAGATGGATATATACAGTATCTCACTAAAGTGAGTACATCCTTCACATTTTTGTAAATATTTGATTATATCTTTTCATGTGACAACATTGAAGAAATGACACTTTGCTACAATGTAAAGTAGTGAGTGTACAGCTTGTGCAACAGTGTAAATTTACTGTCCCCTCAAAATAACTCAACACACAGCCATTAATGTCTAAACCACTGGCAACAAAAGTGAGTACACCCCTAGAGAAGTTGAGTGCACGTGCTCAGTGTCCTGAGGTTGTCTTGAAATAGACGTATGAGTGCTGCCAGCATTGCTGCAGAGGTTCAAGGGGTGGGGGGTCAGCCTGTCAGTGCTCAGACCATACGCCACACTGCATCAAATTGGTCTGCATGGCTGGACGTGTTGTCACATGATAAGATATAGTAAAACATATATAAAAATGTGAGGAGTGTACTTACTTTTCTGCGATATCTTGTGTGTGTGTGTGTGTGTGTGTGTGTGTGTGTAATTGTTAGGGCTACATTTATTTACATTAGTTTGTCTATGAACTATCCCTCCTGTGTCTCCTGCGTGTAAAACTCTAAAGAAGCTCTAAAACAGCCTCATGTTGCCCCCAAATACGCTCCATCATCAGCTACTACACAACATTGTTTAAATGTGTTTGAGCATGTTTCCCATCCCACATAACAACAAACCAGAAAGCTGGCATCGTCACCACGCCCACATATTACTACCATACTACATAGTATGCCAAAACAGTACATTAAACAACCCACAATCCGCGCTGTCTGTAGTGGCCTCCTGTTTTAACACACTCTATAGTAGGGTAGTATTTGGTTTGGGCCATATCCCCGTTGGCCCCGCCCCGCCTCGCGCCGCCCCGCCCCGCCTCGCGCCACCCCGCCTCCAAACGGACCGCAGTGATTTAGAAGTTCAGGAATCCCACGCGACGTCACCAGAGGGTGACGTAATGCTACTCTAAATAGATCGTATTGTAATCTTTGCTCAGTCCAACGTGGTTCCTTCAGAAAGGGCGCTGCATCTACTCTACACTTCTGCGGTAAGTTGTTTGGAGAGTCGCGGTGCCGCTGGTTTAGTTTTCTGCTCGCAGATATAGAGCGCGCGCGCTTGCAGGCTGGACAGAGAACCCTGCCCCCGGTACAATGGTTCTTCTCCCGCGTGAGCTGGAGTGACAAGTCGCTTGTGCGGAGCAACACAGCTGAAGTTTGTGTCTAACGGAATGCGTGCGGCGCGAGTTGTGTTGTCTTCTGCTGTTCTAAGCATCAGTGTGAGTAAACAATGCGTGTCGGATTCGCCTCTAGAAGTCAGCAGCATGTAACAGGCTTCCCCTGGTTTGCTTCAGGATGCCTGAGCTGTGCGCGCGCTCATCTGTAACTAATGACAACTCAGCTTCGTATGATTCGGGTTAGAAGTTAACCGAGCGCTTCTCTCTGGCTTTTATTCTTTCTGCGCGCGCCTCAAGCTGTGGCACACTTGCTGTGCAGCACCGGAGAGATTTCTTTTAGGTGCTGCAAGCGCGGGCGCGCGCGCGCGTGTGTGTGTGTGTGTGTGTGAGAGGGAGAGAGGATTTCAGTTTCCTGTGGGCATGACAGTAGTGAAGTCTTGTGCGACCTCACACGGTTTTCGGACCCGCGCCTCTCTGCATTACAATATATCTGTAGGTTACATGGAGCTCAACCTCAGCTTTACCGACACACTGAAAAGCAAGGATGTACACACAGGAAAGCTGTCCAACCCTCCCCCCATCCTCAAAAATACAAACAAACAAACAAAACAAACAAACAAAAACAAACACTTTGGTTGTCTTATAGATGTTTCTGTTTTCTGTTTGTACATAAAAACCTGCCTTGCTTCTAGGACATTACGTCATTCTGCAGGCCAGTCGGAGCATTTGATTAAGCACTGAGATGGTGAAGGCTTCAGGAGACTTGTGCTGAGCAAGCACTAAAACCTCCAGGCTGAAACCATGCTTTAATCCATACACACACTGTCTGTAGACTAACTAGTGGCATAGGGGTAATAGATTAAATCATTCATTTCTTTTCATAACCTTTAATGACAATAATAATAATAATAATAATAATAATAATAATAATATTATTATTATTATTCTTAATAGTAGTTGTAGTGGTAGTAGTAGTACTAATGCTGCTGCTGATAAACTATATAATAATAATAATCATATAATATTAATAATGATAACTATAATAATAATAATAATAATAATATTTCAACTATTAAGAATAAGACTAACAAAATGGTTGTCTAAGGATCAATCATTTCTTTGCATTTTTTTTGCATTACTCTTACAACTGTCTGCTTATTAATAGTTATTAACAGTTATTCAACCTAAAGCATTTTATTTCCATGTTATTATTCATTACTATGAATTATTCAGTACCTATAGACAGTGAATATAATAACGTATGTAGTTCCACGTGCAAGAAAGGTTAGTCCCGACCTGTCAATGGATCCTGGGAGTTTAAGAGGTTAACGCCTGAGAAGCTTCATTTGAGAAACATTTGAGAAGCATCAGGTTATTATTGTAATTTAAAAAAAAAAAAAATTATCTACTATAAATCCTAAAAAAATAGCATCTGAGTGAGTTAGTAAAATTAGATGTAGGTAAAACCTAAAAGTAATGATGCTTGGGTGAGTTGAATGATTTTGAATGTTAATAGAAACAAAATTAAAACGTTCTCTATTCTGACTTTGAATTTATATTCAAATTTGTATTCAGATATACTCATATTTATTATGTTTCTGAAATATCCTACATATGTTGATTCCTTATTTGTTTTTGTGGGAAGGGGTTGTTATGAATTAGTTCTTAACTACACCAGCAGTAAAGTTTGTTGACACACAAATCAAAACATCATATACATTTCTATGCTTGATACTCTGTTATACTTTCTGAAGGAAAAGTAGATAAAAAAAAATAACCCAAAAAAAAAAAACACAACAGGTCATATCATCTATATGTAGGAGTTAAACTGGAAATGTGAGTGTCTTATTAATAGACGTTTGACAACCTTCAAGGCGATCAGTGTAGCCGAAGGCGGCTCTCACACATTCTTTTGTCCGTCTTTTTCAGTTTGTTTCCATGCAGTTTTAATTAAGTGTTCTAATTTAACTCTTCCAATTGTTGCATTTTCTAAGCAAATATTTGTATAGATAGGAAACAATTACACATTGTATTGTATGGACTCTGTGTTAATTTAAGTTATGAACTAAAATGTGAGTTCTTAGCAGTTGTCTGTGTTTAAATTCGAGGAGGTAAAACTATTGGCACTGATTGAAGGTGGCCAGTGTGGGGCCCCTTCGTCTGTTCATTATTTCATTATGACGGCTTCTTGACAATAAGTGCATTGCCTATGTGTGCCTTATTCCTCGCCCCCGGGCTTGCACTGATCCAACCTTGAACTTGTGCTGTCAGAGGCCTAGGGAGCTGTGTGTGTGTGTGTGTGTGTGTGTGTGCTTTTTTGGATGGGGGTGGGGGTGGTGGTGGTGGGGGGGAGGGGTAGGTAGAATTGCAGTGCAAGTTTGTGCATGCTGCATCCTACGCTCATCTCTTCCCTCTCCATACTGTTTGAATTCTGTCTTGAACCTGAATTTTTGCTTGAACCTTGAGAGCAAAAGTTCCTCATGAAACTGTACTCCGCTTCGCTAAACCTCATATGCTCCCACTTACTGTGAAACGTAACCAAATTTCCTCTGCTAAATGAAAACATATCAGCAATTGCCCCCTTTGCCCTGAATGGTGCAGTCGAGTCTCCAACAATCTGACATGACACGCAGGCCTGTGTCGTCGGGTGGGGTCAGATAGTTTCGAGCTGTCTGAAAGATGTGACCGAGAAAGGGATGTGAGCTTGTTCATTTTGGAGGTCATAACAATCAACCAAGTATGGAGTTATACATCAGTTTGAACTGCAGTGATGACAGGTTTCAGAGTGTACATGAGACATGCTCAATGTGTAGTCTCACACACACGAGTGGGTATCCGGGGTGAAACAACCGAGTGTATGGACAGATCAATTTGCACCGTGAGCTGTGATAGTCTGCACCAAAATAATCAACTAAGTCTCCTATACCCACCTCTAAATATTTTAAGCAGTATATACACCTCAAAAAAGTGATAGAATAAAGCTTACTATATACAAGCAGCCTCGTGTGCTTATGATATGGATGGCCTCCATTTTTTAGGTGCTATCTTGGAGAAATTTCAGCAAAAGCCTTTTGATTATTATCCATTTCATCTAACTGCCTGATGGTCAATTAAATTACACAGCGTAACCAAACCGACCGGTTCTGGTACCAGACTGATTTTGGATGTGAAGCAGCAAATAAATACATTTTTAAAGTATATAAACTTTGATAAAGACATCTATAAAGACTGAAATAAGATGTACATTCAGGCTTATATAAATAAGTGATAATATATATACATTAGAGATAAGAGCAATGAGAGAAAACAGAAAGGTGTGGGATATACAGAGATCTCAAGAGAGAAACAGAGCGTATTCATGTTGTTGGTTCTCATCACTCAGGTTCTCGGACAGCGGCACTGTTTCAAGACCAGATCTTGTATCCCATAAGGCTGTGTGTTGGGGCCTGGCTGGAGGGGTTCTGCCCGTCAGCCCGTCAGTAAGGAAAAACTGCTCTGGCTAACATAACGCCAAATTTGAATGTTTTGACTTCATGAGAGGAAACAGTTGGCGAGACCCATCAAGGGAAAAAAAAAATCACATGCAAATTTTGTATGAAAGCGTTCATGCAGTCGAAGTTGTGCGTCCCCAGAGAGACCTAACCTGAAAAGCACTGACGTGAGCTCTATGTGCCTCCTTTTTCATGTCTCAGAACTTCTAACATGTTTATTTTCCACGTATTTGGAAAGAGAATGTTTGTTAGCTGTCTAACCAGCGTGTCAATACATATTCTACCCCATGGCCGTTAGTCTGGTTTTACTATTGTATATGGAGGACTCGACTCAGGCTGTCATGCACTATTAAGACAGCTACTCATTAGGCTCTTCTAGACTATGGAGCTGTTACTGAAATGAGGCATGAGAGAGAGAACAGTGTTTAATGCCCAAACTGCAAACGTATAAACTGTGAAAAAGTGAGTTAAAGAAAAAAAAAGATATTATACGGAGGGGGTGGGGGGTGGGGGTGGGGTGGGAATAAGTATTGAATGTGTCAACATTTTTTCCAGTAAATATATTTCCTATGAGGCTATTCACATGAAATTTTCACCAGACATCGGTATTAACTCAAGAAATATAAAGAATTCACAACATCAAAGTGCATTATTAAAGTTATGTGTAATAAAGTGTATTGACACAGGAAAAAAGTCTTGAACACGCTAACTGGAATTTATTTAGTACTTAGTGGAGAAGCCTTTGTTTGTAATGACAGCTTCATTCTTTATATTTCTGTATTTCTTGAGTTTATTAATGTGAATAGCCTCATTGGAAATATATTTTCTGAAAAAAACATTGACGTGTTCAATACATATTTCATATATGTAACATATACTCTTTTATATAATATACTATTTAATACTTCCTCAATCGTACACCATTGTGGATTTATCCTCGGGGTCTAATCATAGATATGCGGTCACCGAGTTGCATAAGACCCCTGATGTGCTAAGAGGGCTAGGCGATTTGAGTTACACACTAAGTCCTTCCAATTTCATCATCTCTGGAAATAGAAATATCCTCTTCACCCATGAGGCAAACATGTTGACCCAACTATTTCACAGCTTAAAGAAATGGCAGCAACTACAGTATGTATTTGTAAGAAAACTGCAGGCAAACAAACTTCCATTAACTCCAGAGAGCGTCTGTTTGCACACTGCATGTGGGGAAAAAGAATCACTGACAGGCCGTTCTATTGTCAAACTGTCATCAGAGGTATTCAGTAGAATCATGGCACTGAAGAAGGGCTCTTGTGAGAGAAGGAGAGCGAGAGACATACATAGAGAATGAGACAGAGAGGAGAGAGAATGTTCATCATTGATGGGTTGGAATTATTAAGTACTTGTAAGATGACCACTAGGAATCGTTGGAAATTTTGCCATTGTTTTGTGACATACTATTTACTCTACGCTCCACTCTATAAATTATTCCCCTGTCTGCTTGATGGTCAACACTCATTATCACTCGAATGAATAGAGCCTCTAGTATTTACCATTATTAGCAGTCAGTTGCTAAATTGACCTCATCCCTGCTACTAAAGGCACGACTGAGACAACGAAGGCGGAGTTGAGGGGTCAGGATAACGGCGAGTGAGTGGTGGTTTGTTGATCCCCAGCCCTTGTTGTTGTTGCTATCTGGGTACCAGGTTGCGTTCTGGGTAGCTGGTGGATAATTTACACACTTGTGCTGTGGTCAGCAGCAGCTCCATGGAGACACACAGACAGTGTGACACCTCGGGCCAGTAAACTATGCTCCCGCTCCTTCCTCCTTCTCTCAGCTCTACCCCAACATGACCTTAACCTCAGCAGGAACAGGCAACTGAATACTCACCTCTGAGATTCCGAAAAGAAAATCCCCGGCAGGTAGCATGGCTTTTAGCGGCACATGACACGAGCAAAATGCGACACCGAGGCAAGGCGCTGATTTCTTTCTACATGCTTGTTTTCAGGTTTATGAGGAGCTGGAGCGAGAGATGAACTCCGAGCAGGAAAGGCCGTTCATTTGCAGCGCTCCAGGCTGCTCTCAGGTAAGTCTGACTGCACAATGGCGGGGATGAACGCATCGGTAACCCGATCAAGGCTCTCTCAAAGAGAAACACAGTGAAATGCTACCCTGCTAAGAAAACTGTTTCCCTTGGGCCTCTTTAACATGTGAAGCCACCGTATTTCCTTAGATGTCTGGGGTCACTATTTCTTGGCATGTTGATGAAAAAGAACCCGGAGTAGCACATGCTAGTTAATGTTTCTTTTGCAGTACATTTTATATGTGTAATAATAATAATAATAATAATAAGAGGAAGAAGAAGAAGAAGAAGAAGAAGAAGAAGGAAAAAAAACATATAAAAATATGAATTAATTCCTAAATTATTCTAAAGATGTCTATAGCTATGGGTCACGGGTTATACTGGTCTAACAAGCAGTCTGTGGATTGCTGCTAATTAAAGATTGCTCTAAATGTTAAGTCTTATCAGTTACCAATATCAGGTGTTTGTGTCCTAAAGCCGCATTCTCATGCTCTAAATGATCGCATGCGATAAGATCAGAGAGCAAATAACTGCATCCAGTTTACGAGGCTACAGGAGCTAGCGGTGAGAACAGGTTTTTTGGGTTGTGACCAGTTATAGAACCTTTCCACAATGAAGCGTGTGATCACACTGACTGTACACTCCCTGAATCGTGCCGATTGTTTTGAATACGATCTGCAAGTGTCTTTGCCATTTCAGGATATTACAAAGCCTTCTGCCAAAACTAGAAAGGCAATGCAAAACCACCATCTGTTTTTAGCCATGATTTAAACCACAACTGCTTTTAGACTGACTTGTTTGTGTGTCTAACAGCGTTTCCCCACAGAAGACCATCTAATGATTCACCGCCACAAGCATGAGATGACCCTCAAATTCCCCCCCATCAAAAATGATAACATGCTATCAGGTGAAGCACACACACGGCACATCTACATGGATTATAGTCTAATTTCACCCAAGTCTTAACCTCAACTGTTTTTTTTTAAACAAAAGCTGCATCATTTTGTGTGAAATGCTGTTTATGGGGAACAAAAACATGTCCGCACAAAGACAGAATAGAGTGGTGTAGTTCTTCATAATGACGGTAATATATGAATATTTGTGCGAATGAACACACACACACACACACACACTTATAAAGACATACATGCATACATACACATGCACATACACACAGACACATATACACACACACACTTATACAGACATACATGCATACATACACATGCACATATAAACACACACACACACTTATACAGACATACACGCATACATACACATGCACACATACACACACAGACACACACACTTATACAGACATACACGCATACATACACATGCACATACACACAGACACACACACACGCATACAGACATACACACACACACATACACACATACACATGCACATACACACAGACACACACACACTTATATAGATCTACACACAGAGATACATACACGCATACATACACATGCACACACATACACACACACGCGTACAGACATACACGCATACACGCACATACACACGCACATACACACATACAGTACATACACACCCACACATGCACACGCACATACACACACATACACACACACATACACACACATACATGCATACATACGCATATACAGACACACATGCACACGCACATACATACACGCACACACATGCACATACACGCATACACACGCACATACAGGAATACACACACATGTACACGCATACACACACACATGCACACACAGACATACACGCATACACACACGCGCACACAGACACATACACGCATACACACACACACATACACACACACATAAACACGCGCACACAGACACACATACACGCATACACACACACATACACCCGCGCACACAGACACATACACGCATACACACACACACGCATACACACACACACACATACACGCATACACACACACATACACACGCGCACACAGACCCACACGCACATACACATACACGCATACACACACACACGCATACACACGCGCACACAGACATACAAGCATACACACACACGCATACACACGCGCACACAGACACACGCACACACACATACACGCACACACACACACATACACACGCGCGCACACACACACACACACATGTACACATATACACACACACATACATGCATATACACACACACACATACACCCATACAAACACACATACACGCATATATACACACATACACGCGTACACACACACATACACATGCACACACAGACACACAGACACATACACACATACATGCTTACACAATTATTCACAGACACACACATTCACACGCAAAAACATGCATGCATACACACATACGCATACATACACACATACACATGCACACACATACACACGCGCACACAGACACACACACACGCATACACACACACATACACACGCACATACACGCATACACACACACATACACACATACATGCATACACAATTATTCACAGACACACACATTCACACGCAAAAACATGCATACATACACACGCACACACATACACACGCGCACACAGACACACACACATACACGCATACACACACACATACACACACATACGCGCATACACACATACATACACACACACGCACATACATGCATACATACGTACACACGCACATACATGCATACATATACACGCATATACACACATATGCGCACACAGACATACACGCATACACACACACATACACACACATACACATACACGCATACATGCACACACACACATACATGCACACACACACACACACACAGAACCAGCCACACGGGCCGCCTGGGACTTAATTTGACGTCTGTCTTTGATTAGCAAGCATTAGGCGTGTGTACGTGAAGTTTAAAACGCATAACCATGTGGTTAAAATAATATTTTTGCTGCCCTCTACCTAACTCGTCTAATCCCTCCTATCATTCGCACGCTCTAAGCCCCATATCAGTTAGCGGGCTGGCCATTTTAGGACAAAACCAAACAAACTGCAAAACCACAATTACCGTGATGAAAACAAGGAGAAACCCAAAGTTCAAATATAGAGAAATTCCACATCTGACTCCCGTCACATACACCTTCTGGTGCTGTAGAAGTGCAAAGGCTTGAAAGGATGAAATGGTTCCTGCTGGTTCTTCTTTAGATAACGGTTGAAATTTTCAAAACTGTATCAGTTTATACAAGTTTGTAAAATACGTGTTTGTGTTTAACTTTGAGGCCACAAGTCTTTCAGGGTGAAATGTTTGAATTTATCTCAATAGTAAGCAAGAGAATGTGTGTGTGTGTGTGTGTGTGCGTGTGTGTGTGTGTGTGTGTCTGTGTGTATGTGTATATGTATATGTGTGTCTCCAGCAATGCTGTGATTCTCTCTTCTTCATTATTTACCCTTGTCAGGGGAGCAGATCAGGTTTCAGCACCAAGCAGCCTTGAGGCTTTAGGTTTCCCACTAGATGGGAAACTAGATGTACTTCTTGTACATTCAGCCCCTTCATCTTTTTGCTTCTCTCACTTACTCCACCACTCAGTCCCTCCCTCACTCTTTCACTCCTTTACTCATTCCACCTCCCTCACTCTCACGCACTCCTTTACTCACTCACTCACTCCTTCGCTCAGTCCCTCCCTCAAACCTTTACTCACTCATTCACTCCCTCACGCACTCCTTCACTCACTCACTCACGCACTCCTTCACTCACTCACTCCTTTACTCACTCATTCACTCCCTCATGCACTCCTTCACTCACTCACTCACTCACTCACTCACTCACTCACGCACTCCTTCACTCACTCACTCCTTCACTCACTCACTCACGCACTCCTTCACTCACTCACTCCTTCACTCACTCACTCATGCACTCCTTCACTCACGCACTCACTCACTCACTCATTCACTCCCTCATGCACTCCCTCATGCACTCCTTTACTCACTCACGCACACCTTCACTCAGTCCCTCCTTCACTCCTTCATTCAGTCCCTCCCTCACTCCACCACGCAGTCCCTCCCTCACTCCATTACTCACTCACTCACTCCTTCACTCAGTCCCTCAATCACTCCTTTACTCACTCACTCACTCGCTCACTCACTCACTCACTTGCTCACTCCTTCACTCACTCACTCGCTCACTCCTTCACTCACTCCTTCACTCACTCCTTCGCTCACTCACTCATTCACTCACTCAGTCACTCGCTCACTCACTCTCTCCTTCAGTTACTCGCTCACTCCTATGCTCACTCACTCACTCACTCACTTGCTTACTACTTCACTCACTCGCTTGCTCACTCACTCCTTTCTTCACTCACTCGTTCACTCACTTACTCGCTCACTCGTTCACTCACTTACTCGCTCACTCCTTCCTTTACTCACTCTCTCATTCACTCGCTCACTCACTCACCCACTGACTCACTTAACGTGCTCACTCTTTCACTCGCTCACACACTCTCTCCTTCAGTCACTCCTTCACACGCTCACTCACTCTCTTCTTCAGTCACTTGCTCACTCACTCTCTTCTTCAGTCACTCCTTCACTCGCTTGCTCACTCACGCCTCCACTCACTCTCTCCTTCACTCACTCACTCTCTCCTTCACTCACTCTCTCCTTCACTCACTTGCTCTCTCCTTCAGTCACTCCTCCTTCACACTCCTCCACTCACTCTCTCCTTCACTCACTCACTCTCTCCTTCACTCACTCACTCTCTCCTTCACTCCCTCACTCTCTCCTTCACTCACTCCTTCACTCGCTTGCTCACTCACGCCTCCACTCACTCTCTCCTTCACTCTCTCACTCTCTCCTTCACTCACTCACTCTCTCCTTCACTCACTCACTCTCTCCTTCACTCACTCACTCTCTCCTTCACTCACTTGCTCTCTCCTTCACTCACTCGTGCTCTCCTTCACTCACTCGCTCACTCCTTCACTCACTCGCTTGCTTTCTCACTCACTATTCCACTCAATCGCTCACTCCTTTACTCACTCACTCCTTCACACATTCACTCACTCTCTCCTTCACTCACTCACTCTCTCCTTCACTCACTTGCTCTCTCCTTCAGTCACTCCTTCACTCGCTCACTCACGCCTCCACTCACTCTCTCCTTCACTCACTCACTCTCTCCTTCACTCACTCACTCCTTCACACATTCACTCACTCTCTCCTTCAGTCACTCGCTCACTCTTTCACACGCTCACTCACTCACTCACTCACTCACTCACTCACTCACTCACTCACTGCTTCACTCACTCACTCTCTCACTCACTCTCACCCACTCCTTCACTCGCTTTCACTCACTCTCACACTCTTACTCACTCCTTCACTCGCTCTCACTCACTCTCTCACTCTCTCTCTCACTCACTCACTCACTCACTCACTCCTTCACTCGCTCTCACTCACTCACTCACACTCTCACTCGCTCACTCCTTCACTCACTCGCTTGCTTGCTCACTCACTCCTCCATTCACTTGCTCAATCGCTCACTCCTTTACTCACTCACTCCTTCACTCGTTCACTCACTCTCTGCTTCACTCACTCGCTCTCACTCCTTCACACGCTCACTCACTCACTCGCTCATTGCTTCACTCACTCCTTCACTCACTCATTCAGTCACCCGCTCACTCCTTCACTCACTCATTCAGTCACCCGCTCACTCCTTCACTCGCTCACTCACTCTCCTTCAGTCTCTCACTCACGCCTATGCTCACTCACTTGCTCACTACTTCACTCACTCACTTGCTCACTCACTCCTTCACTCACTCACTCTCTCCTTCGCTCATTACTTCACACAATCACTTGCTTGCTCACTCACTCCTCCACTCACTCACTCCTTTACTCACTCACTCCTTCAGTCACTCGCTCACTCCTTCACACGCTCACTCACTCCTTCACATGCTCACTCACTCTCTCCTTCAGTCACTCACTCACTCCTTCACACGCTCACTCACTCACTGCTTCAATCACTCACTCTCTCACTCACTCCTTCACTCACTTGCTCACTACTTCACACACTTGCTCACTACTTCACTCACTCACTCTCTCACCCACTCCTTCACTCGCTCTCACTCACTCACTCCTTCACTCGCTCTCACTCACTTGCTCACTCTCTCACTCACTCACTCACTCACTCACTCTCTAACTCACTCACTCCTTCACTCGCTCACTCACTCTCTCCTTCAGTCACTTGCTCACTCCTATGCTTACTCACTCACTTGCTTGCTCACTCACTCACTCCTTCCTTCACTCACTCAGTCATTTACTCACTCACTCCTTCACTCACTCAATCACTCTCACTCACTCACTCACTCACTCACTCTCTCCTTCACTCACTTGTTTGCTGACTCACTCACTGCTTCACTCACTTACTCCTTCCTTCACTCACTCAGTCATTTACTCACTCACTCCTTCACTCACTCAATCAATCTCACTCACTCACTCACTCACTCACTCACTCACTCACTCACTCACTCTCTCCTTCACTCACTTGTTTGCTGACTCACTCACTGCTTCACTCACTTACTCACTTACTCACTCGTTCACTCCTACTCACACTCTCTCACTCACTCACACCTTCCTTCACTCACTCACTCTCTCACTCACTCCTTCACTCACTCATTCAGTCACTCACTCGCTCACTTCTTCACTTGCTCACTCACTCTCTCCTTCAGTCACTCGCTCAAGCCTATGCTCACTCACTCACTACTTCACTCACTCGCTTCCTCACTCACTCCTTCACTCACTCATTCAGTCACTCACTCGCTCACTTCTTCACTTGCTCACTCACTCTCTCCTTCACTCACTCACTCTCTCCTTCACTCACTCACTCTCGCCTTCACTCACTCACTCGCTCTCTCCTTCACTCACTTGCTCTTTCCTTCACTCACTCGCTCACTTCTTCACTCACTCGCTTGCTTGCTCACTCACTCCTCCACTCACTTGCTCTTTCCTTCACTCACTCGTTCACTCGTTCACTCACTCTCTCCTTCAGTCACTCGCTCACTCCTTCACTCGCTCAATCACTCTCTCCTTCACACACTCACTCACTCCTTCAGTCACTCGCTCACGCCTATGCTCACTCACTCACTCTCTCCTTCAGTCACTCGCTCACTCCTTCACACATTCACTCACTCTCTCCTTCAGTCACTCGCTCACTCCTTCACACGCTAACTCACTCTCCTTCAGTCACTCGCTCAATCGCTCACTCCTTTACTCACTCACTCCTTTATTTGTTCACTCACTCTCTCCTTCAGTCACTCGCTCATTCCACTCACTCACTCTCTCCTTCACTTACTCACTCTCTCCTTCACTCACTCTTGCCTTCACTCACTCACTCTCTCCTTCACTCACTCGCTCACTTTTTCACTCACTCGCTTGCTTGCTCACTCACTCCTTCACTCTCTTGCTCAATCGCTCACTCCTTTACTCACTCACTCCTTTACTCGTTCACTCACTCTCTCCTTCACTCATTACTTCACACACTTGCTTGCTCACACACTCCTCCACTCACTCTCTCCTTCACTCACTTACTCACTCCTCCACTCAATCTCTCCTTCACTCACTCACTCTCTCCTTCACTCACTCGCTCACTTTTTCACTCACTCCTTCACTCTCTTGCTCAATCGCTCACTCCTTTACTCACTCACTCCTTTACTCGTTCACTCACTCTCTCCTTCAATCACTCGCTCACTCCTTCACTTGCTCACTCACTCCACTCACTCACTCTCTCCTTCACTCACTCACTCTCGCCTTCACTCACTCGCTCTCTCCTTTACTCACTCGCTTGCTTGCTCACTCACTCCTCCACTCACTTGCTCAATCGCTCACTCCTTTACTCACTCACTCCTTCACTCGTTCTCTCACTCTCTTCTTCAGTCACTCACTCACTCCTTCACTCACTCACTCACTCACTCTCTCCTTCAGTCACTCGCTCACTCCTTCACACGCTCACTCAATCCTTCACTCACTCACTCACTCACTCAGTCACTCACTCACTCTCTCCTTCAGTCACTCGCTCACTCCTTCACACGTTCACTCACTCTCTCCTTCAGTCACTTGCTCACTCCTTCACACGCTCACTCACTCTCTCCTTCACATGCTCACTCACTCCTTCACTCACTCACTCACTCACTCACTCTCTCCTTCAGTCACTCGCTCACTCCTTCACACATTCACTCACTCTCTCCTTCAGTCACTCGCTCACTCCTTCACACACTCACTCACTCTCCTTCAGTCACTCGCTCACGCCTATGCTCACTCACTCGCTCACTACTTCACTCACTCGCTTGCTCACTCACTCCTTCACTAACTCACTCTCTCCTTCGCTCATTACTTCACACACTTGCTTGCTCACTCACTCCTCCACTCACTCTCTCCTTCACTCACTTACTCACTCCTCCACTCACTCGCTCACTTCTTCACTCACTTGCTTGCTCACTCACTCCTTCACTCACTCGCTCAATCGCTCACTCCTTTACTCACTCACTCCTTTATTCGTTCACTCACTCTCTCCTTAAGTCACTCGCTCACTCCTTCACTCGCTCACTCACTCCACTCACTCACACTCTCCTTCACTCACTCACTCTCTCTTTCACTCACTCTCGCCTTCACTCACTCGCACTCTCCTTCACTCACTTGCTCACTCCTTCACTCACTTGCTCACTCCTTCACTCACTCGCTTGCTTGCTCACTCACTCCTCCACTCACTTGCTCAATCGCTCACTCCTTTACTCACTCACTCCTTCACTCGTTCTCTCACTCTCTCCTTCAGTCATTCGCTCACTCCTTCACTTGCTCATTCACTCTCTCCTTCACTCACTCCTTCACTCGCTCACTCACTCTCTCCTTCACACGCTCACTCCTTCACACGCTCACTCACTCTTTCCTTCACTCTCTCACTCACTCCTTCACTCACTCACTCACTCTCTCCTTCAGTCACTCGCTCACTCCTTCACACGCTCACTCACTCTCCTTCAGTCACTCGCTCACGCCTATGCTCACTCACTCGCTCACTACTTCACTCACTCGCTTGCTCACTCACTCCTTCACTCACTCACTCTCTCCTTCGCTCATTACTTCACACACTTGCTTGCTCACTCACTCCTCCACTCACTCTCTCCTTCACTCACTTACACACTCCTCCACTCAATCTCTTCTTCACTCACTCACTCTCTCCTTCACTCACTCGCTCACTTCTTCACTCACTCGCTGGCTTGCTCACTCACTCCTTCACTCACTCGCTCAATCGCTCACTCCTTTACTCACTCACTCCTTTACTCGTTCACTCACTCTCTTCTTCAGTCACTCGCTCACTCCTTCACTCGCTCACTCACTCCACTCACTCACTCTCTCCTTCACTCACTCACTCTCGCCTTCACTCACTCGCTCTCTCCTTCACTCACTCGCTTGCTTGCTCACTCACTCCTCCACTCACTTGCTCAATCGCTCACTCCTTTACTCACTCACTCCTTCACTCGTTCTCTCACTCTCTTCTTCAGTCACTCACTCACTCCTTCACTAACTCACTCACTCTCTCCTTCAGTCACTCGCTCACTCCTTCACACGCTCACTCACTCTCTCCTTCACACGCTCACTCACTCACTCTCTCCTTCACTCTCTCACTCACTCCTTCACATGTTCACTTACTCACTCTCTCCTTCAGTCACTCGCTCACTCCTTCACACGTTCACTCACTCTCTCCTTCACTCACTTACTCACTCCTCCACTCAATCTCTCCTTCACTTACTCACTCTCTCCTTCGCTCACTCGCACACTTCTTCACTCACACGCTTGCTTGCTCACTCCTTCACTCACTCGCTCAATCGCTCACTCCTTTACTCACTCACTCAATTACTCGTTCACTCACTCTCTCCTTCAGTCACTCGCTCACTCCTTCACACGCTCACTCACTCTCTCCTTCAGTTACTCGCACACTCCTATGCTCACTCGCTCACTGCTTCACTCACTCACTTGCTCACTCACTTCTTTCTTCACTCACTCGCTCACTCCTTCACACGCTCACTCACTCTCTCCTTCAGGCACTAGCTCACTTCTACGTTCACTCGCTTGCTCACTCGCTCACTCACTCACTCCTTCCTTCACTCACTTACTCGCTCACTCCTTCACTCGCTCTCTCACTCACTCTCTCACTCACTTGCTCGCTCACACCTTCTTCACTCACTCCTTCCTTCACTCACTCATTCCTTCAATCACTCATTCAGTCACTCGCTCGCTCCTTCACTCTCTCACTCTTTCACTCGCTCACTCACTCTCTCATTCAGTTACTCGCTCACGACTGTGCTTGCTCACTCACTCACTCGCTCACTGCTTCACTCACTCCTTCACTCACTCACTCCTTCACCCACTCATTCCTTCACTCACTCCTTCACTCGCTCACTCAGTTACTCGCTCACTCCTTCACTCTCTCACTCACTCTGTCCTTCACTCACTCTCTCCTTCACTCACTCGCTCAGTCATTCACTACTTCACTCACTTACTCTCTGCCTTTCACTTACTTTCTCCTTCAGTCACTCACTTTCTCCTATGTTCACTCACTCCTTCCTTCACTCACTCGCTCACTCCTTCACTCGCTCACTCTCTCGCTCAATCCTTCACACACCTACACTCTTTCACCCACTCCTTCACTCACTCCTTCACTTACTTGCTCACTCCTTCACTCACTCGCTCACTCCTTCACTCGCTCACTCACTCTCTCCTTCAGTCACTTGCTTTCTCCTATGTTCATTCACTCCTTCCTTCACTCACTCGCTCACTCACTCACTCACTCACTCACTCCACTCAGTCGCTCTCTCCTTCACTCACTCGCTCTCTCCTTCACTCACTCGCTCTCTCCTTCACTCACTCGCTCACTCCTTCACTCACTCGCTCACTCCTTCACTCACTCGCTCACTCCTTCACTCACTACTTCACTCGCTCTCTCACTCACTCCTTTACTCACTGACTCTTTTCACTCGTCCACTCACTCTCTCCTTCAGTCACTCACTCACTCCTTCACACGCTCACTCACTCTCTCCTTCATGCACTCTCACTCCTTCACGCACTCGCTCACTCGCTTACTCCTTCACTCACTTGCTTGCTCAATTGCTCACTACTTCACTCACTTTCTCACTCACTCCTTTACTCACTCGCTCAATCGCTCACTCACTTGCTCAATCTTTCACTCACTTGCTCAATCGCTCTCTCACTCACTTACTCCTTCACTCACCTGCTCACTCTTTCACTCCTTCACTCACTCACTGACTCACTTGCTCACTCCTTAACTTACTCTCACTCTCACTCTTTCACTCACTCTGTCACTCACTCCTTCACTCACTCTGTCACTCACTCCTTCACTCACTCGCTCGCTCA
Organism: Noturus placidus; assembly: GCA_022414735.1. NCBI lineage: Eukaryota > Metazoa > Chordata > Actinopteri > Siluriformes > Ictaluridae > Noturus > Noturus placidus. The sequence continues at coordinate 8,673 of JAFFST010046430.1, read as the reverse complement.
CTCACTCTCTCACTTACTCAGCTTCCCCACACTCACTTTTTCACTCACTTCCTTATACACAGCATACTCAAATGCCCACTCATTTACTCCTTTATTCACTCTCACTCATGCAGTTATTCCTTCACTCCCCTACTTATATATTCACCCTACAAGTTTACTCACCTACTTACTCACTCCTACTTATATATTCATTCATTTCCTCTTTTCCTTATTCATGATGCATTCACTCCCCAACTTTCTAAGTCTATCACATCTAGACTCATGTTTAATTTTTCTCTCTCGCACACACACACACACACACACACACACACACATACACACACACACACACACACGCACTCACTCAGACACACACACAACCACATACTCTCAGACAAAGAAACAACTAAAATGTCAGCTCCTTGAGCTTGTAAAAAATACCCCTTTTCTAACCACATATAAAGTCACACAATTTATGACCATATACTTGATATAACCCACAATGCATACTGCAGTCTAGAACTGTAATATAACTGTTAACTGCTAGCTAAGTTTTGATACTGGGTTAAATTCCAAGATCCCTGTTGACTCTGTAAGCCAGAACATCTACATTACTATAAAAAATGAGTTTACATGCGAGTTCTGTCGCTCCCTTCATCATTCTGAAAACATTTCAGCATATTTGCATAAGGATGTTGGTGACAGGTAAATTAATCCACAATGTCATTATACAAAACTAATGGTGCTGACCACTTCAGTGT
>JAFFST010046428.1:102355-124284 GCA_022414735.1 Noturus placidus | reverse complement strand
ACCAAAAAGCGCAAATTAATTAAATTTTTAATCGAAATCAGCAGGAGCCTCCAACTTCACGTCCCACTCCGTTCGAACCCGAATTCGAACCCCCCTGTTAGCTTACTTTTGAGGCTATTTACCACCTTCTTGCCCAAAGCTTTGCTTTTGTATCCACACCCATTCATCACTTGGATGTCCTCTATCTCAATAGACACATCTACCAGATCCTTCTCAGCCATGGAATTATGGATCACAAGCACCTTCATGGTTTGTTCTGTGTAGCTCTCCTATTCGTCCTTCATGTTTAATAGATAGAAACACATTTTTACATTTACTGTCACCATATTAACAAAATGCTGTTCCAATACAATTCAGTTTTCTCATCAAGCCATTTATGTCAACATAGACAGGGGTTGTCATCTTCTTTATGTTTTATCTTCAATACAAGTAAGTGTCATTAAGAAAATAATCTGAATACTCATCAAACATTTATCAATCTGACCACATGTTGTAGACCCCCATAACAAACATTTATCAATCCTGTGAATACTTTGACTAGATCAATCATTTTGTAACTTACCTGGCAGTCTTGGAAGAGCCCTTCTTGTGGATCCCCTAAGTTCTCAATGAAGCAACAGACACATAAATTCCTTTATTCTCAATACTCTGGGACTATAAGGAGATACATTTTTATGAACAGACTTGTTTCTCTAAATTAGTTTGTGTACCTTTCGGACAAAAGTTGAACAAAAACATACCTATTTACAGTGTTCAGGAGAGGATGCATCCTGGTACCAACAGCACCTACTTTGGAACGTATCATCAAGCTGTTGCATGAATGTTTCTTCCAGCGGTATTGTTGTGTATGAACTCTTCTTTGATCCAGTAAATAAGTAAAGGGACAACATAAGAATATGAGAGCTCTCTCAATGCAAAGTCACACATTTTCTTAGGCCTGGAACAAAGTTTATTTGTATTATTATTATGACATAACTTTATTTATAATTTATTCTACTTAGGCTATGTAACTCAAATTTTTAAGCTCAAAATTCATTTTCCATACAATGCTACAGTACTTTGGCACCACAAGCCATTTCCTAACTTCTATATTCATGATTATTTTGTATTTCTACAGCTCTGAAATAGCAACTTTATACAGAGTCGAAGGCTGCCTTATGTATTGAATTTCAGCTTACCAAGCAATAAGGTTTTAACAGTCGTACTGATAGTCTTGAACCCTACAAGTCTTTCAATATAAAAAGTCTTCCACTGGTTTTGCTTTCATTATAGATACACTTCTACATCTGCTTGGTTCACTTTTATCTTTGCTCATTTCAGATTGTCATCCTATTGGGCTAACAGTCAATGGGTAAAGTTGTTGTAAATGCCATCATGTCATTCAAATAAGCTTGTATGGGGTTAACCAGATGCTGTCCTGCAGCCTCAAGACCAACAAGCCTTTTAGAAGCTCTTAATAATTTCCTAAATTGCCATGGTGAAAGCCAATAACATAATAATTAAACTGATGTGCAATACAGTACTTACGCTGAAGTGCAATAAAGTGTTTCAGGGATATCATTTGAACATCTGTTGTATTGGTTGCAGCCAAGGGGTATGCATCTTTGATTACTGAATGCTGAAGGATTTCACTATCTCATGTGGCCTCTACTTTGAAGCTGCTCAGGTGCTCATGGTACCACCCACTTAGCAACTTCAGAACAGACACAGGTTTTCCATGCGCAATGGAAAGGAAACTTCCTTGCAAATGACTCCTTAATGCTGTCTTTTAGAACCTCAACTTGACTTGAGTCATTCTGGACAGCAACAGTGTTGGCCTTTGGATGATAGCATCATTTATGTGATACACAATCATTGATTGGTGCCATTGTCATCAGAATGTTTCTTCAAAACACATGGTCCAGAGAGCCAGTTGTAAGCCATGAATAATGTTCAAGGAAGTGATGTTTAGGTTTCGATTTCTCCTCTCAATCATGTACTCAATTGGCTAAGTCAGTGAAAAATGCTCCTTTATAAATTGCTCTCTCTTGTAGTGTGTTCTTAAAGGCCTGGCCACTCCTAAATCAGAACATAAAGGGTTTAGCTGGCAAAGATCTTTCACCAGTTCTGAAATCACTGAATCTTCATAAGTACAATCATGCTTCCTCAAGGTGCTCAGTATAATTTCTTTTATAACTGGTCCAGATGATATAAGGAAATTTACTACCAGTTCACCAATTTTTGGACACATTGAAAATGCATACCAATTTAAGAAGGAGCAACCCTGGTCTCTTGACAATAATTCTTTCCAAGTACTCATCTTCCAGAGGAACAATAGCTTTCACTTTCAACAAATTCACTTTCTTCCTGTGTTTGGCTTGGTATTCATGAAAAACAGAGGTCTTAAAATCTTCCCTTGAATTGGGATTATGTTTCCTACTCTTATGACTGTGGTATGTCGTGTATATATTTGTCTTGTAATCACAATCTCAAAAAACACAAGGCACCGTTTTAGATTTTTTGAGGTGGCCACCAAGGTGCTCAAAGTCTTGTCTTTCTTTGTGGAAACAGCATGAATTGCACACTAGGTATGCGAAGGAAAGGAAATGGCCTGGGTTAGCTGTCTGTGGATGATACCTGGACAAATGTGTCTGTAATGCACCGCATGTCCTAAAGGTGCAAGGACAATCTGAATGGAGACAGGGTATGGACTGATGTCTTTTAATGATGATCTTTTAATCTATAGTGTTTCAATAAGTCCAATCGATTTGATGTTGTTAAGTTACATATTTTGCACAGCCAATTCATTTTTAATAGGTAACACTCCCATAATATTCCTCAGTTTATGGTTTTCAGTGTCAGTGTTGACTTCAGGTACCCAATGTTCATGCAACTTTTGTGACAATTGACAATTGTACTCAAATGCTACTTACAGTCCAACTCCTACAGACAGAAGAGTCCATCTCCTACAGACTGGCAAGTCCAACTCCTACAGACTGGCAAGTCCAACTCCTACAGACAGAAGAGTCCAACTCCTACAGACAGAAGAGTCCATCTCCTACAGACAGAAGAGTCCAACTCCTACAGACTGAAGAGTCCAACTCCTACAGACAGAAGAGTCCATCTCCTACAGACTGGCAAGTCCAACTACTACAGACAGGCAAGCCCAACTCCTACAGACAGGCAAGTCCAATTCCTGCAGACAAAAGAGTCCAACTCCTGCAGACAGGCAAGTCCAACTCCTACAGACAGGCAAATCCAATTCCTGCAGACAGAAGAGTCCAACTCCTACAGACAGGCAAATCCAATTCCTGCAGAGAGAAGAGTCCAACTCCTACAAACTGAAGAGTCCAACTCCTACAGACTGAAGAGTCCAACTCCTACAGACTGAAGAGTCCAACTCCAACAGACAGAAGAGTCCATCTCCTACAGACTGGCAAGTCCAATTCCTGCAGACAAAAGAGTCCAACTCCTGCAGACAGGCAAGTCCAACTGCTACAGACAGGCAAGTCCAACTCCTACAGACAGGCGAGTCCAATTCCTGCAGACAAAAGAGTCCAACTCCTACAGACTGGCAAGTCCAACTCCTACAGAGTGGCAAGTCCAACTCCTACAGACTGGCAAGTCCAATTACTACAGACAGGCAAGCCCAACTCCTACAGACAGGCAAGTCCAATTCCTGCAGACAAAAGAGTACAACTCCTGCAGAAAGGCAAGTCCAACTCCTACAGACAGGCAAATCCAACTCCTGCAGAGAGAAGAGTCCAACTCCTACAGACAGAAGAGTCCAACTCCTACAGACAGGCAAGTCCAATTACTACAGACAGGCAAGCCCAACTCCTACAGACAGGCAAGCCCAATTCCTGCAGACAGGCAAGTCCAACTCCTGCAGACAGGCAAGTCCAACTCCTGCAGAGAAAAGAGTCCAACTCCTGCAGACAGGCAAGTCCAACTCCTACAGACAGGCAAGTCCAATTCCTGCAGACAGGCAAGCCCAACTCCTACCGACAGGCAAGCCCAATTCCTGCAGAGAGAAGAGTCCAACTCCTGCAGACAGGCAAATCCAACTCCTGCAGAGAGAAGAGTCCAACTCCTACAGACTGGCAAGTCCAACTCCTACAGACTGGCAAGTCCAATTACTACAGACAGGCATGCCCAACTCCTACAGACAGGCAAGCCCAATTCCTGCAGACAGGCAAGTCCAACTCCTGCAGACAGGCAAATCCAACTCCTGCAGAGAGAAGAGTCCAACTCCTGCAGACAGGCAAGTCCAACTCCTACAGACAGGCAAATCCAACTCCTGCAGAGAGAAGAGTCCAACTCCTACAGACAGAAGAGTCCAACTCCTACAGACTGGCAAGTCCAATTACTACAGACAGGCAAGCTCAACTCCTATAGACAGGCAAGCCCAATTCCTGCAGAGAGAAGAGTACAACACCTGCAGACAGGCAAGTCCAACTCCTGCAGACAGGCAAATCCAACTCCTGCAGAGAGAAGAGTCCAACTTCTGCAGACAGGCAAGTCCAACTTCTGCAGACAGGCAAGTCCAACTCCTGCAGACAGGCAAATCCAATTCCTGCAGAGAGAAGAGTCCAACTCCTGCAGACAGGCAAGTCCAACTCCTGCAGACAGAAGAGTCCAACTCCTACAGACAGGCAAATCCAATTCCTGCAGAGAGAAGAGTCCAACTCCTACAGACTGAAGAGTCCAACTCCTACAGACAGAAGAGTCCATATCCTACAGACAGGCAAGTCCAATTCCTGCAGACAAAAGAGTCCAACTCCTGCCGACAGGCAAGTCCAACTCCTACAGACAGGCAAGTCCAACTCCTACAGACAGGAAAGTCCAATTCCTGCAGACAGAAGAGTCCAAGTCCTACAGACAGAAGAGTCCAACTCCTACAGACAGGCAAGTCCAACTACTACATACAGGCAAGTCCAACTCCTGCAGACAGGCAAATCCAACTCCTGCAGACAGGCAAGTCCAACTCCTACAGACAGGCAAATACAATTCCTGCAGAGAGAAGAGTCCAACTCCTGCAGACAGGCAAGTCCAACTCCTACAGACAGGCAAATCCAATTCCTGCAGAGAGAAGAGTCCAACTCCTGCAGACAGGCAAGTCCAACTCCTGCAGACAGAAAAGTCCAACATATGGTACAAAAATAAAAAATAAATTAACATTTTATATTGCACCAAGTATTCTTTATTATTAATGATTGTCAGGCAGTAGTAACAAACACAGATGTGACTGCCCTGATTTTAAGAAGTTGTATCAATATAAATCATTAATTTTCAACAAGAGAGAGGATAAGAATATAATTTAAATGTTTGATAGATTTCAACACTACCATGTTTAACTTGGTATTTTGGACAAACAGCAGCACTGTTTGTGTCATTGGGTGGACAGTGATGTTTTTCATTTATGTGCACTAGCAGAATTTCTAATTAAAGTTAAGTATCAGACGTTCCATATAGTTTCATAAGTATCATCCATATAGTTGAATATTTATCAGTTTTGGAGTTGGCTCATACTGCCCGCCATTTTAGGACCCCATGCTAAATGGTATGGACTGTTAGCACAACTAGGCTATAGTGTAAACTGAAGACAGCAGTCAGTTCTTAAGCACAACTTTAACATATGATGCAAACTTACATTTTAAATGTACCAGTTAAATGAACCTTAACAATAAATGTGTTTCCCTTCACCTCAGTAGAAAAATGCAAATGTCAAGTTAATTTTATCTCTTCTCGTTAACTGTAGGCTAATAGTTAGACCAGTCTTTGAGTAAGACAATGTCACCAACAGCTAACTAGCTGTCGCTAACGTTAGCTAAATTCACTAACGTTGAATGCTTAAAAAAAAGCCCATTACCATAAAAATTAATTTGACACAGATTTTGTACAATGTATATTTACAGCAACAAGAAACAAGTTGGCATAACAGCAAGGAAATGTTCAAAATTCATGTTTTTTCCAGTACCATTAATGCCTTAACTTATCCATGAGTGATGAAAAGACATGTTTTCTCCTGAAAATTAACATTAGCTTGCTATACCAGACTGCCTGCCTAGTAAATTCTGACATAGAATGCTGACTGCAACTCTTATGATGGATAGATATTACTAAATAAGTTAACATTTGCGTTCATGAAATGACAGATATACAGCATGGTAGAAAGAGATCTTACCTTCAATCCAGCAGCTCAACAGATGCAAACAACATCTCTGACAACACTCTAACAACACTCAATTCCTCAATCCAGCTTGTCCAACCACCGTGTGCCAGTGATCTCGAATGGCACATTCTATTGGCACAACAGGGCCAATAGTTTGACTATATTTTATGAAGTTTAATTTAGGTTGCAGCTATCACTGTGAATTTAGAGACTGTTGTGGGTTGAAATCAGGAGATCATCAGTTTCTGAAATACTCAAACCAGCCCATGTGCCTACAGGATGTCATTTTATTTTGTTTAATTTTAGACATTCTTCCAAAATTCCATCAGGTTCTTCATGTAGTGGGAGTAACTATAATTATGAGAGTTACTGGGGAGATATGGAGACCAGGGAACTACTGGACAAATGTTATGAAAGTGACCAGGGAAGTGATGTGAACTAAAGTAATGACGAACATCAGGGCACTGACCAGACAGCAGTAGTTGAAGGGATGAGGAAAACATTGTGGTAGTGGGTGTAGGAGATCTAGTAGATGCTGTAACATCAAGCTCATCCCCAAGAAAGATTCCTATTGTCTGATATGGATGTGCACTGAGTGCACGTTAGAGTTGTGCATCAATCAAACCAAGAACTGTTTTTGTATTTATACAAATGTAAAGAAATAACGTAATTAAATCACAAGACAAGTACACTGAGAATAAAATGAAAACAATAAATGCAGAGTTATTACTAGGACAAACTGACTTACATTTAGCAGACGCTTTTATCCAAAGCGACTTACAAATAAGACACACTCACACACCAATGGTAGCAGAGCTGCCATGCAAGGTGCTAGCTTGCCATCGGGGGCAACTTAGGGTTCAGTGTCTTGCCCAAGGACACTTCGGCATGGGATCACCCGGGCCGGGATTCGAACCACCAACCCTATGATTAGTGGATTATTGGACAACCCACTCTACCGACTGAGCCCAGCCACCCACAGACTTTGTTTCTCTGACTCTGAGCCTAGAAAATATTAACCGAAATCAACTTGGGTTAATTTAAAAAATGTTAATGTTTAATTAAATACATTGTTTATAACACATTCATATCAATAAATCTGATCAATAAAACTTTTCAGGAAAAGTGTCAACCGTATAGATGTGGTTAAAGGACCCTTGTGATCTGATCAATAAGATGGGTGATTTGGAATATAATGAGATTATGAGTGGACCAAGAACCACACAGGAAACCTCATTCAAAACCTTCAGTGCTTCAGGTTCTGAATACTTTTGATGAATTGTTAGGCAAGAAATGTGAACCAGTGCTTTGAATCTGCATGCTGCATCTATGCACCTTGGTTAACCATGATGACTAAATAGAAGTGACAATTTCACTGACCCTGAAGGCACTGAAGGTTCTGAGTGAAGGCTCTCATGTAATTGTCCACTTTTGAAAGAGGATGCAACATGATTTAAAACCAGAACAAAAAAGATAGCAGTAGTTTTTCTTTCTCCTATTCAAGTCAGGATGTTTGAAGGAAACACTCCATTAAAAGTCACATTTGAACAAGTGAGTTGACCCCTTGTTTTCAAGTGCCCAAGAAATACACATTCATTCATTTTCAGTTATCTTGGTCAGGTTCACAGTGGATTGGGAGCGTATCCTGGGAACACTGGATCCAAGGCCTGGATGGGACATCAGTCCATTGTAGGGCATCATGTACAAACATTTGCACAGTCATTCACACCATTGCTGTACTTTTTTAGAGCAGCCAATCCACCTGCTGGAATGTTCTATGGGAAGCGGTAGGAGGAAATCAGAGAATATGGAGGAAACCCATGTGGACATGGGTGTGAACGTGTGAAACTCCATGGTCAGGATATAACTAGGGATCCTGGAGCTTTGACGTGACAACGTTACTCACTGTGCCACCATGCCACACAAGAAATAAACAAATCCAACCATCATGACACATACTTCTTGTACGTCTATATCTTAGGTAATGAGTTCAGAGTGGGAAGCATGGAAATTGTGTGCTTGAGTATAACAAGTTTATTCTTAGTGTCTAATGGCCAATGGATACAATGGTGGGAAGCAGGTATGTTTGAGCCTTGAAGTAAGTTTGATGGAGCATATAATCCTAATGGTGAGGTGTGTCTCACTCTGCTACCTCAAAGTCACAAAGCTTCCTTCAAAACTAGGGAACTGTTCACTCTGAAAGGAAGTTCACGTATCCACAGGTCCAATCAAACCTTCCTACATTGTTCAAATGAATGGTAGCCCCACAGTGCATTTCTCACAGGATCTCTCCACTGCCAATAACCTTTGCTATCTTCACACAGAGCACTTTAGCACCCAAGAGTGCCAGCTCTCAAGTATTCCTGTTTTTAATCCCCAAAAAACACACAGCTCAATCTTTCCAGAGGTGGTAATATCTGATAGTTGAGAGCCACCACTCACCACTTAAATAAGCACTACTGTGCCGAAACGGCTCTTAGAGCACATCTAACAATGCTGTTTGTTTGTGTTGTTATGTTCCCAAAAGCAGGATGTGAAACAGGTAGGCCTGGTCCAGGTTGACTCATCATGCAGAATGGCTCCTGCCAGTACTGATCTAAACCATCCAGAAGCCTTTTGTCGTTATTGCTGTCTCTGTTTTGTTTAGCAACAGCCCCTGAGCATTCTGGGCATTGTTAACGTGAGCTCTCGGGCAACTGCTCTTCATTTGCACAAAGCCATTAATGCAAGGCCATCTGGAGATCTGTGTCTTGTTATGCTAATGAAATATGGAAAATACAAGGGAGCCAAATAATAAAAAAAAAAAGAGTTGTGATCCACAATCGTCGATCAGGGTACTGTTGCTGGAGGTTTGGGCCGCACATAGCAGTAGATTTATTCATTTGAAAGAACAAAATGTTTGCTTGTGTTCTTGCTTGCTTGCTTGTTTTCAAAGTAACTTACACATGAGGCAGAACCATATCTAAGGAAATATTATTACTCAGATGTGCTACACACTAGTCATGATCTCTCACTCAGAATACAAAGGATATAATCTTATGAGTGAACAAAGGCCAACTAAAAATAATAATAGGAATACAAAGTAAATATTCATTCAAGTAATTCATCTTTAGTAAGCACCAAATCCTGGTCAAGGCTCTGATAGATCAAGGGTCTATCCTGGGAACAGTGAGTGTCATGCAATGCAACTGGATAGAATGCCAATCCATCCCAGGGCACTACATGTATACACAAATTCACAAACTTCACACCTAGGGACCAGCATCTTGGAGCATTGTAAATATAATAGAGTAATTTACTGTCTGTAACTACTAGGTTCCTCAATTACCACAAAAGTTCCCAGCATGCTGATAAAACACACAAACATAGACATAAATCACAGAAAGAAAGCAGAGTGTGTTTGTGTATCAATGTTCAATTAAGTACTATGCAGATGGAATGCTGCTAAGACGCAGGCTAAAATAGAAGAGGTGAGAACAAATGCAGGATGACAGGAAGATTGGTCATTTCTCCCCATTCTTTCCCCCTACAACCTATTGTGTTACTTCCGCACATTAAATCGCCATTGACCTTTAGCAGTGACGTCTGAGTACAAATGGAGGAATGAGACGCCATTGCACAAGTGCATGACCAAGATCTCGAATGCCTCTTACAACACACTCAGACTCAGCAATATAGCAAAAGTGGATCTACTATGCCCAGAAATTTGCTGTAACCTAATGTTGTGAACCTTTGATAAGGTTTTCACCACAAATGCCTTTTGTCATGATTTATTAGAAGTCAGAATATGGGCTCTCTGATATTTCCAAATGATCAAACATATTTTTTTTTCTTCAACCAGTACTCAGAAAATATTTGCTTCTCAAAATTAGAATTGATCCTTCATACCATGCACTCTCTGGAAATAAAAATAACCTCCCTGGCTCTGGGTTTTTTAATCTAACTTTAATTTATTCACAGCAGAAGGTGCATGGGTGAGAGATAGAGGAGAAGTGCTGAAAGAGCACAAGCATTATAATCCGCTAGGTTATAAAAGAGCATCTGTTCTGATAATAAGTTGCAATAAATAGGTGTTACCTCTGGAAATCTGATTAAACCAACAGTTTCTTTTTTTATTTTGCTTGTTGTAAGATTTTTGCTGCTGAACTCACAGGCAATAATACACAAGAGCTTGGGGTAGGTCTGGAAAACTCGTAAAACAGGAGGCCCCTGTGAGACAATCTACAGTACATCCAGAAAGAATTCACAGCGCTTCACTTTTTCCACATTTTGTTATGTTACAGCCTTATTCCAAAACGGATTAAATTCATTATTTTCCTCAGAATTCTACAAACAATACCCCATAATGTTTGAAATCTTTGCAGATTTGTTTAAAAAAAAACAACGAAAAAGCACATGTACATAAGTATTCACAGCCTTTGCTCAATACTTTGTTGAAGCACCTTTGGCACCAATTACAGCCTCAATTCTTATGACTATGATGCTACAAGCTTGGCACATCTATTTTTGTGCAGTTTCTCTCATTCTTTTTTGCAGGACCTCTCAAGCTCCATCAGGTTGGATGGGGAGCGTCTGTGCACAGCCATTTTTAGATCTTTCCAGAGATGTTCAATTGGGTTTAAGTCTGGGCTCTGGCTGGGCCACTCAAGGACATTCACAGAATTGTCCTGTAGCCACTCCTTTGTTATCTTGGCTGTGTGCTCAGGGTCGTTGTCCTGTTTGAAGATAAACCTTCACCCCAGTCCGAGGTCCAGAGTGCTCTGGAGCAGGTTTTCATCAAGGATGTCTCTGTACAGTGCTCCATTCATCTTTCCCTCTATCCTGACTAGTCTCCCAGTTCCTGCCGCTGAAAAGCATCCACACAGCATGATGCGTCCACCACCATGCTTCACTGTAGGGATGGTATTGGCCAGGTGATTATTGGTGCCTGGTTTCCTCCAGACAGGACGCCTGCCATTCAGGCTAAAGAGTTCAATATTTGTTTCATCAGAACAGAGAATTTAGTTTCTCATGGTCTGAGAGTCCTTCGGGTGCCTTTTGGCAAACTCCAAGCGGCCTGTGAAGCTCTGTTAGGGTCACCATTGGGTTTTTGTCACCTCCCTGACAAAGGCCCTTCTCCCCTGATCGCTCAGTTTGGTCGGGCGGCCAGCTCTAGGAAGAGTCCTGCTGGTTCCAAACTTCTTCCATTTACGGATGATGGAGACCTCTGTGCTCATTGGGTTCTTCAATGCTGCAGAAATGTTTTTGTCCCCTTCGCCAGATCTGTGCCTCAATACAATCCTGTCTCAGAGGTCTCCAGACAATTCCTTGGACTTCATGGCTTGGTTTGTGCTCTGACATGCATTGTTAACTGTGGGACCTTATATAAAAAGGTGTGTGCCTTTCCAAATCATGTCCAATAAACTGAATTTACCACAGGTGCACTCCAATCAAGTTGTAGAAACATCTCAAGGATGATCAGTGGAAACAGGATGCACCTGAACTCAATTTTGAATGTCATAGCAAACGCTGTGAATACTTATGTACATGTGCTTTTTTGGTTTTTTATTTTTAATACATTTGCAAAGATTTCAAACAAACTTTTTTCACGTTGTCATTATGGGGTATTGTTTGTGGAATTTTGAAGAAAATAATGAATTTAATCCATTTTGGAATACGGCTGTAACATAACAAAATGTGGAAAAAGTGAAGCGCTTTGAATACTTTCCGGATGCACTGTATATACCACTACACTAAGGACCCAAATCCATCAAGAAACACTTTAAAGTCAGTAAGGCAAAATGTCTGTAGAAATCCAAACCACAGATTGTTATTTCTTTCAGTGGACTGCGACTGAAGAACCCAAAGTCTTTGACCCGAGCATCTGAAATTTAAAAACACTCCGAGTTGTTCATTGGTTCATTCTTCTGCATAGCTCATTCATCAGTTCTGTCACAAGCCTGGATATCACACTCAATGTATTGCTTATATAATCGGAACGAAACAGTGATCCAGCCCTGGTCCTTAACCAACTATGCCTTTGAACCAGTTGATGTCTGCCTTACTGTGGTTTTGACATTTTGTACAAAGTTCCTGCTGATTTCTTGGCTGCTCTGTGTTGAGACTATTAAGTTAGACAAGCCTATGAAAAGCAATAGAGCACAGATCAAGAATCCGGAGAAAGACTGAGTCCTGAGAAATCAATTATTAAGCTTGTTAATCAATAATAATCATATTGATTAATATGTTGTGAGCTTAATATTATATAGTCCTGTTTCACTTCCATTCTTCACCCAAATAGCATCTTCTTTTATTGAAAAAAATGCAGGGGACATACTGAACATGGGGTCAATCCATCACAGGGCACAATCACATACTATGGACACTTTGGACATGCCATGCAGCCTACCATGCATGTCTATAGACTGGGGAAGGAAATTGGAGTACCCGAATGAAACTCCCACAGTATGGGAAGAACATGCAAGCTCTGCACACACACAGAGGGCAGCAGTGGGAACTGATCCCCCAAACCTGCTAACCACTAAGCCACCGTACACCCTGGGTATAAAGTGATTTTTTTTTAAATACTGTTGGTCTGCAGATGGCATGATATTCCAGAGGTCAGAGTGACATGAGCTAATGAGTGTGATTTTGATACCATGAACTGATCTGATGTACTTAACAAGGCCAAAAATCAGTGACCCAGAATCCTGATTAGAAAGTATTTTACACAGGGCAGTACTTATCATTTTTCTAAATAGAGCAAGTATACAATCAAGACAAGAGCATTGTAAATTAGCTAATAGGCCAGGGGTATAAATTTTTAAAGAAAATATATTTTTTAGAAGGCAAAATCATTTAAACAATACAGTTTGTTATCAACGTATACAGTATATTGCTCATTCTTGCAATTATCCAATGAGCCAAAAATGAGGCACCATCACAATGCATAAAATCATACAGATACAGCTCAAGCGCTTTAGTTAATATTCACATTAAACATCAGAATTGGGAACATTTTATTTATTTATTTTTTTAAAAATCTCCGTGACTTTGTGGCTTAGTGGTTAGCACGTTCGCATGTGTGTGTGCAGAGTTTGCATGTTCTCCTCGTGCGTCGGGGTTTCCTCCGGGTACTCCAGTTTCCTCCCCCAGTACACAGACATGCATGGTAGGCTGATAGGCGTGTCCAAAGTGTCCGTAGTGTATGAAAGGGTGTGTGAGTGTGTATGTGATTGTGCACTGCGAAGGACTGGCACACTGTCCAGGGTGTACGCCGCCTTGTGCCTGATGCTTCCTGGGATAGACTCCAGGTTCCCTGTGACCCTGAAAAGGAGTAAGCGGTAGAAGATGGATGGATGGATGGATGGACTTTGACTGTGGCATGGATGTTGGTGCCGGACAAGCTGGTTTTAGTAATTCAGAAATGATTGATTGACTTTCAAGCAAAAAAAGTCTCTGGAGTTTACACAGAAAGCTAAAACATACAGCATCCGGTGAGCTTCAGTTCTGTAGGTGGTGAGATGAGCAAGGTCTGAGTAAAATGGCCAGACTGGTTCAATCTGACAGGAAGGCTACTGCAACTCAAATAACCTTTTTACAACTGTAGGAGCAGAGAAGCAACTCAAAGCACACAACACATCAATCCCTGTGACTACAACAGCAGAAGACCACATTAGGTTCCACTCATCTCAGCCAAGAAGAGGCATCTGAGGCTATAGTGGCTTTAAAACAATGCATATTACATGGATTACTGCTTTGCATGTTTTTTTCTTCATAATTTCAGATTCATTTTGAGACTAAAATGAAAGACCGATCTTGAATGATCTGAATGTGTATCAGCAGGTACCAGGTAGATTGTACGAAAAAGGGTAAAGACAGCCGTCATGCTACATGCTTTTTAATATGGCGATGGTCAAGGTGCGTGACCAGGTGCTGCATTTGAAATATATTTTAACGACACCAGGAATTATTTCTGCATATGTTGTTGACATTTTCATCATAACTTTTATGGAAACAGAATAAGATTCTTGAGTACACAGCCTGTTGTACTTCAAGATGCACTCTGTCCTTACAGAAATGTACCAGGCATTTTTCAGTTATAGGATTTTTGAATATTTGATTTGTAGACCTTTGTGTGGCAAGACATTTTAAATAGAACCATTTTAAAACGGGATAATATTTTATTTTAGTGTCTGCCAACCCCCCCCCCCCCCCCCAAAAAAAAAAAAAATTAATAAATACAAATTTCCCCCCTTGTGCCCCATTTTGATTAAAAAGATAAACACAACGTCATGTTTGGATCAATACAAAGTAAATGAACCCAAAGCTCAGAGCTTTATTTCTTGTAAAGACAAAAATAAAAAACTTAACATTTCTATTTTTCACACTGGCGCGGAGTCGTGACGTCATTGTCTTCCGCCCGGACAGGATTTCCGCTTCTACCGGAAGTCTTATATTTGGCCTAAGTGGAGCAGGAGAAATGGCTGCTTCCATTGTGTGTGGCTAAGCTAACTTGCTGTTGGATTGAATTGTTTTAATTTAAAGGGCCGGAGGCTTTAATTAGTAACGGCATATTTACGGTAAGCGAAGCCTTTAAGATGTTAAGCAACTGTTATTAACGCTCGTTGTGAATTCTCAAGAGACGCAAGAAAGCGAGAACCTATAGCGCTGTCTAGCTAACGCTATATTAGCTTGTTTGCTTTCCGCCTAGCTTGTAGTGATTAGCCAGCTCACTGAATTACTCGTTAGCAAGTCGTAGTTTTATTCTTCTGTCGCGCATTGTGATTTAACTTCAGTAGTTCAGAGCATCAATGCCTGAGCAAGGACCGAGAATGAACGGCTTCTCCCTGGGCGAGCTGTGCTGGCTGTTCTGCTGCCCGCCCTGCCCGAGCCGCATCGCCGCTAAGCTGGCCTTCCTGCCCCCGGAGCCTACGTACTCGGTCCACACGGATACCGAGGGCGCGTGCAGCCTGCACCTGAGCGAGCGCGCTGATTGGCAGTACTCCCAGCGCGAGCTTGACGCCGTGGAGGTGTTCGGCACGCGCACGAGCCGCGGTAACCGCGTGCTCTGCATGTTTGTCCGCTGCGCGCCCAGTAGCCGCTACACGCTGCTCTTCTCGCACGGGAACGCCGTGGACCTCGGGCAGATGTGCAGCTTCTACATCGGCCTCGGCTCCCGCATCAACTGCAACGTCTTCTCCTACGACTACTCCGGGTACGGCGTGAGCACCGGGAAACCGTCCGAGAAGAACCTGTACGCTGACATCGAGGCGGCCTGGCAGGTGCTCAGGACAAAGTGAGTGCAATCACAGCATCACTTAAGTATTCCTGTGCAATGACCTTCACCCACCATTTTATAATCTTAAGTCATCAATGTACAGCAGTGTAAACACCAACAGACCACCGCTGTCCTGTAGATAATCAGTTATTTATATCCATGCAACAATGAAATGTGATTTATTGATATATAGTCTGTTCTCCCACACACACTGAAATGTCTGAGACCGCTCACGTCCCTATATCTGAAAACGCTCGCATCCCTATACGCTTGCACGCTCGCATCCCTATACGCTCGCATCCCTATACGCTCGCACCCCTATACCGCTCGCACCCCTATACCGCTCGCACCCCTATACCGCTCGCACCCCTATACCGCTCGCATCCCTATACCGCTCGCATCCCTATACCGCACATCGAAATATCGGAGACCGCTCGCATCCCTATACCGCTCGCATCCCTATACCGCTCGCATCCCTATACCGCTCGCATCCCTATACCGCTCGCATCCCTATACCGCTCACATCCCTATACCGCACATCGAAATATCTGAGACCGCTCGCATCCCTATACCGCTCGCATCCCTATACCGCACATCGAAATATCTGAGACCGCTCGCATCCCTATACCGCTCGCATCCCTATACCGCTCGCATCCCTATACCGCTCGCATCCCTATACCGCTCGCATCCCTATACCGCACATCGAGACTTCCACATTCAGGAGAAAGGTGGAAAGGATGCTTGTATTTTTATCATGCTGTTTTTTTTTGTGTGTAGCAAACATCATAGCCTGTAATATTGAACCAGTGAGACACTGGAACAAGATGCATTGCAGAAGCAAAAGACGTCAGTGTTGCGTACAGTATATGAACATAGAAAACACTCAGTACATTTACATGTACAACAATAATCTGATATTATCCTGATCAAGGCGATACTCGTAAACAGCGATTATTGATGACCTTAATTTGACTAAAGTCATACTCGAAGTAAAAATACATCGAATTAAGACACTTGGAGTATTCCTATTTTAGTCGTGTTATCAAAGTGCATTACAGGCATGTTAACACACCTTAATCACACTAATAATGTCGTGTGGGAGTTTTCACCCCGTTTTGCGACAGGACACAATCACTCACGGCAGTGCTCAACTGTTTGATGGTAAACAAGATTTCAAACAAATTGATGAATCAAGTTCATGCGGTATCAGCAGACATGTTTGGAGCAGTCTAAAGACAGCTTTTCAGGAGAAGAGCCTCATACCAAATGTGAAGCATGGTGGTGGAAATTCTATGGTTTGGGGTTGCTTCAGGGACCGGGCAGCTTGCATTCATTGATTCAAGTATGATTTCTGCATCATATGAAAGAGTGCTTGAAGTGAATGTGAGGCCATCTGTCTACAAGTTAAAGTTAAACTGAAAGTTGAGCTTTCAACAGGATGATTATCCTAAGCACACTAGCAAATCCACCAAGGAATGGCTCAAAAAGAAGAAATGGAGAGTTATGGAGTGTCCTAGCAGGAATTTAGCTCATCTAAAGCATTTTGTTATGCTCACATGTAACATGTTAAACAGCTATTGTATATGTGCATAATATTTAGATTAGTGTATGCATTTGTTTCGGTTTCACACCATCCATGCAATACAGTACGTCTCAACATCACTTCGTAGGTTCTGGTAAACATTGTGTGATGTTTTACTTGATGGAGTACTGGCTGCATTTGAAACCTATTGAAATGTTCTGAGGGGGATTTGAAACGGGCAGTACATGCAAGAAAACCCTCAAACATATTGTAACTGAATATAGCATATAAGAAGGGTCAGAAGTTCCAGCAGGCCGATGTAAGACTGGTGGATGATTATGCAAAGCGCCCAAGTTATTTCTGCTAAAGCAGGCAATACTAGCTTCTGAGGCCAAGGGTGTACTTACATTTTCCACAGAAGAATCACTTCTATTGATATTTCTGTTGAATAAATTATAGAAAAATTAGTTCTCCTTCATTAATCTCAAAGATGATCAAATGTTTGTACAAATGTGAAAAAAAGCCAACAATGCCCATAGGGTCTACTTATTATTTATTTATTATTATATTATGTTTTTTACATTTTAGTTCATAGTCTAATTGGGCGAATTGGAATGCATCACGTGTTTGTGCACGGGGCATTGTCATGACAGGAAAGCAGCTTCCCCAGACGGTTGCAACAAAGTTTCAAGCACACAATTGTCTAAAATGTGCTTGTATATTTAATGTACAAGTGGAACCAAGGGGCCCAAACCCTGGAAAACAGCCCAGACCATTCTCTCCTCCATCAAACTTTACTGTATACATTCTGGTAGATAGTGTTCTCCATTTATTCACCAAACCCTTATTCGTCCTTCATACTGCCATATGTTGAAGTGTGATTCGTCATTCCAGAGAGCGTTAGCCCCGCTCCATCGTCCAGTGACTGCGAGCTTTACACCACTCCGGCTGATTCTCGGCTGGAGTGATCTTAGGCTTGTGTACAGCTGCACGGCCATGGAAACCCGTTTCATGGTGCTCTTGATGTACAGTTCCTGTGCTGATGTTGCTTCCAGAGGCAGTTTCGAACTGTTCTGCTTCTGCACTGGAAAGAGTTTTATTCGTGTTACGTTAGACCCAAGTAAGTAAGCTCTGATGACCAGCATACAAAGATTTGAGTTACATGAGGCAAGAATGGCTGTTGTGTGAACTGGTAATTAGAGCTGTGTAGAAGTCTGTGTGAAATACTGCAACAAAAGAGCTGGGGCTGAATCTGTATTGATCGCTCTCAAATCAATTCTGCGCCAGTCATGAGTCTGTCTGCATATGCACACTATAAAGTCTTACTAGAGAAAGAGAGAGTAGTGTTGCTGAGAAACTGGGCATTTGTTTGTGTGTACTTTTTACAGTTCCTACCATCGCTTGGTTTTCAGTGAGCTGACCAGTGGAATTTTGTGGCTACATTTGAAATCGCGTCCTACCCAACTACACAGCAGGTGAAAAGCAGTACGCCAGAGGGGTAGTATGTCAGAGTTCTCAGTGGGCGAGAAATATCCGGATGATGTACTGCTTCAGGCCAGATATTGCAGTATGCAACCGCTGGACACTACAGGAGTCAAAAATCCCATAATGCATTGGGACTGGTGTGGACAAGCTCAGAAAAAAACAATTATGGAAGTATTGAACCATGGTTAAATGGGATTTGTTTAACAATACCTGAATAAATTGTTAATTTGTTGAAGGTTTAAACGAGAAAACAGTCGTCACAGGGTTTGAAACCTTTTTTGTGATCTCCATCATGCCTTAACCAGCCAATATAATGCAACAAATTTACCTCAGCCTGTGAACCCCGCCCACATAACATTTACTAATTCAGTTAACTTTCCTGATGTGCATTTTGTCATTAGTGTGGTTGCTTTAATCTGGTGGTCCCATTAAGATTTGTGTTTACGATGATGTTGAAGGTCACATGACAACATGACGGCATAGTATGTCTGGGATTGTACACACACAATACCGATTTTAGGACGTACTGTTTCAAAGACCATGCAGTAGGTAGTGTCAGTACACGATTTCCGATGCAGCATTGAGGCTTTAAACTTGCCAACTAGAGTCAGAAGTCGCATGCTAAAGGATGGGTTTTCTACATACTAGGCATGTAGAGTTTGACCGTTAAAAAAAAAAAAAAAAAAACTTTTTTTTTTTTTTGATGATGTGTGCTCTCTCTCAAAGGCCACGTGACTAGATCTGTAATGTCTCACTGATAAGCTTGTGATTGGTTTCACACTTTAATTTCTTCCTCTACTCTGGGCTACTTTTGTTTGGCACGATCGGTGAAGTGTGAAGACTGTTTTCGAGTCAGGGATTCAGCTCGTCACATTACTTCCTGTTTGTTGTTGTTTTTTTTTTCTGTGATACAAGGGTAATAGTTAATATGGCTATCAATATATAAATATGAAACCACTGGAGCACTGTAATTAGCTCATGTTTTTGGTGCAAGAGATTGCACTGAGCACAACGAAAAAGGCAGGCGTTCCTGCACGATGACATGCTGCCCATCCAGAACACACTATTCTTTGCCACTTAAGTTTTGGTGCCACGGAAAAAATAATAAAAAGTGGAAAACGCATATTGATTCTGTATTGCTATATTTTGTTGTACTCTGAAAAGTGTATAAGAATCAATAAAAAAATTATTTAAAAAAAAGTGGAAAACGCACAAAGATAGTGCTAATCATTTTGTAAAGCAGCACGCGAAAAAGTGACATGGAATTGTGTAATCAAGCCACTGTTTGGAAGGAATTCTCCGATGTGAATGTAAACCTGCGATGATGAGCCTGCTCCTGAATGAGCCCAGAATCTGTCCTGAGTGTGGACTTGTATTCAGACAGAGTGTGAAAAGTCAGTATGTGAGGAATAAAACATGAGTGGGAATGCAGTTATGAGAAAAGAATCAATGCCCCATAGGTTAAAGTTACTATTACCATCCAGAAGGTGATCAGTTTACTACAACGCCATGTGTTTGTTTTTTCATCTTATACCGCAGCAATTTGCCAGCACTGACCATTCTTATTTATTAAGAATGACACCTGGTGTGACTTATTTTATGTTTGTGGAATGCAGTTGAAACCTACCCCTAATTTTATTTTCCTTTATCACACTTTATGACAAAAACAGTTTGGAGAAACCCTGAAGACTCTCCCATTTCTGAAAATTTAAACGTTATAGCCTTTTAAAAAAGTTCTAACATCGAAGACTGCGTCCAAATGAACATCTCCTTGCACAATTTTTTTCTTTATTCCTTTAAAAAAAACAGTAAAATTGGTTTATGTTGCCTGTGGTTTAATGGTTCGCTGGCTTGCCTCACTGCTCTGGGGTTGGGGGTTTGAATCCTGTCTCTACCCTCTGTGTGTGGAGTTTACGTGTTCTTCCCCTGTTTTGGTGGTTTCCTCCAGGTACTCCAGTTTTCTCCCCAGTCCAAAAACATGCATTGTAGGCATTTTCAAATTGTCCGTCGTGTATGAATGGGTGTGCGATTGAACACCATGATGGGTTGGCACCCTGTCCAGGATTTCCCCCATCTTGTGGCCTTGGATAGGCTCCAGGCTCCTCACACCCGTGTGTGTGTGTGTGTGTGTGTATATAGAAAATGGATGGATGCTGTGCTTCCGCTATACAAATCCCTTTGTAAATTGTTACTCTGGAAATGTTAAGGTATTACAATGATTACATTCATATAAACCTTTGATTCACCTTGAAGCTGGAACCACTGGTTAAGCCATGCTGTTG
Source organism: Noturus placidus (assembly GCA_022414735.1). Lineage (NCBI taxonomy): Eukaryota > Metazoa > Chordata > Actinopteri > Siluriformes > Ictaluridae > Noturus > Noturus placidus. The sequence goes on along the minus strand of JAFFST010046428.1, from coordinate 103,582 downwards.
TAGGAAAATAATCAGCATCTTCTGATCAATCAGAATCAATAATTCAATACAGCTGCGGAAGAATTAAGAAATGTCTTATGTTTCAATGTCAATGTGCGTTCTGTCTGAAAGGTTACATATGCACACTCAGTGGCTACGTTTACATGCACATGAGTAATTCAAAATTAATCAGAATTTGTTATTCTATTTAGTATCGAGTCGTGTAAATGCCACAATCCTATTGCCTCATTAAGATTAAGACACACTTCTGATTCCTGTCCTTGGAATATGCCTGTTTTAATTGGACATTTGTTGCACGTAAACACCTTATTCAGAAATTCCACTAAAATGAAATATATACGCGTGCTCAGTCCACAAGGTATTGTGGGTGCTAACACATGTAGGTTAGGTATTTAGGAATTGCAACTCGGGCATACAGTGAGCGGGAAAAAGTATTTGATCCCCTGCTGATTTTGTACGTTTGCCCTCCAACAAATAAATGATCAGTCTATAATTTTAATGGTACGTTTATTTGAGCAGTGAGGGACAGAATATAAATATAAAATATGAAGTTGTAAATTGATTTGCATTTTAATGAGGGAAATATGTATTTGGACCTTCTGCAAAACATGACTTAATACTTGGTGGCAAAACCCTTGTTGGCAATCACAGAGGTCAGACATTTCTTGTAGTTGGCCACTAGGTTTGCACACATCTCAGGAGGGATTTTGTCCCACTCCTCTTTGCAGATGTTCTCCAAGTCATTAAGGTTTCGAGGCTGACGTTTGGCAACTCTAACCTTAAGCTCCCTCCACAGATTTTCTATGGGATTAAGATCTGAAGACTGGTTAGGCCACTCCAGGACCTTAATGTGCTTCTTCTTGAGCCACTCTTTTGTTGCCTTGGCCGTGTGTTTTGGGTCATTGTCATGTTGGAATACCCATCCACGATCCATTTTCAATGCCCTGGCTGAGGGAAGGAGATTCTTACCGAAGATTTGACGGTACTTGGTCCCGTCCATCGTCCCTTTGATGCGGTGAAGTTGTCCTGTCCTCTTAGCAGAAAAATACCCCCAAAGCATAATGTTTCCACCTCCATGTTTGACGGTGGGGATGGTGTTCTTGGGATCATAGGCAGCATTCCTCCTCCTCCAAAAATGGCGAGTTGAGTTGATGCCAAAGAGCTCCATGTTGGTCTCATCTGACCACAACACTTTCACCCAGTTGTCCTCTGAATCATTCAGATGTT
>JAFFST010046428.1:65138-101562 GCA_022414735.1 Noturus placidus | reverse complement strand
TGAAATATCCAATAAATTTCGTTCCACTTCATGATTGTGTCCCACCTGTTGTTGATTCTTCACAAAAAAATACAGTTTTATATCTTTATGTTTGAGGCCTGAAATGTGGCAAAAGGTCGAACATTTCAAGGGGGCCGAATACTTTTGCAAGGCACTGTATATGTGCTTTCTTGAGCAGGGGCGCTGCAGGATTACAGTCCTTCACGGCGTTGTGTGTTACCAATTGTTTTCTTGGTGACTATGGTCCCAGCTGCCTTGAGATTATTGACAAGATCCTCTCATGTAGTTCTGGGCTGATTCCTCACTGTTCTCATGATCATTGCAACTCCACGAGGTGAGATCTTGCATGGAGCCCCAGGCCGAGGGAGATTGACAGTTCTTTTGTGGTTCTTCCATTTGCGAATAATCGGCACCAACTGTTGTCATCTTCTCATCAAGCTGCTTGGCAATAGTCTTGTAGCCCATTCCAGACTTGTGTAAGTCTACAGTCTTGTCCCCGACATCCTTGTAGAGCTCTTTGATCTTGGCCATGGTGGAGAGTTTGGAATCTGTTTGATTGCTTCTGTGGGCAGATGTCTTTTTTTTTTTTTAATACAGGTAACGAGCTGAGGTTAGGAGCACTCCCTTTAAGAGTGTGCTCCTAATCTAATGCTTGTTACCTGTATAAAAGACACCTGGGAGCCAGAAATCTCTTATTGAGAGGGGGTCAAATACTTATTTCCCTCATTAAAGTGCAAATCAGTTTATAACATTTTTGACATGTGTATTTCTGGATTATTTTGTTATTCTGTCTCTCACTGTTCAAATAAACCAACATTAAAATTATAGACTGATCATTTCTTTGTCAGTGGGCAAATGTACAAAATCAGCAGGGATCAAATACTTTTTCCCCCCACTGTACTTATAACAACCCTATATACAGGAATATTTTGATGCTTCTACGCATATACACATCGTATTCAGGATATGGCTGCAACATGAATATAGTCTGATTTTGATGTCCATGTAGACAGGGCTACTGATGTAAGGCTTATAGAATTTAAATCAATACAGAGTCAGATGCCATGCATCCCAACTGAAACACTAAATGTTGGAACATCTGTGCTGTGGTTCTGCACTAGTGACCAAGAGGCTGAATGCAGAATGGCTCAAATGGACATTAGCACCCTATTAGTTGCTTTATATTTGATTCTCTCAGTTGGCAAATTAATTCATTTGATAGTCATGAAGAATGAAGGATCTGTTTCAGTCTCGGTTATATTATATTTGTGCTATTTGTCGAGGCAGTAATCTGTTCCGATTTATGTATTTTGACCTGTAGATCATTTTATTCCCGACCATATGAAGGCGATATTTTGTAGGTGAAAACGATCAGCCTACATTTAGTCGCGTCATGATTCTTTATTGGCATGTGTGCTATGTGCTGAAAACAGAGCAAAGCCATGCGTGGTCTGTGCATTTACAGACTAGCTTTGCTGGCTGAAAAACATCATCTAGTAATTAATAGCTTCCTTTTTTAAAAATGTCACGCTGCATCTGCTCATCCGCGTTGCACTGCGTGTGCAGTTTATCTTAGACGGTAGATTAAAGTCGAAAACTTCAATTCTCCGTGTGCTCAAACAAAGACCGAAACACTTTTGAACCTCGTCAGAATAAATTAACTCGCCAAGCGGCAAATTTAGCTCAAAGTCGAGGTTCGTACTAATCTGTTTAAGAATTAGCATATCACCACCCGACACCTTTCCCCAAATCAATTTACTCCTACTGAAATTGTGCCAGCTTTGCTCAAGGTGTTGTGTGTGTGTGTGTGTGTGTGTGAGAAGTATGGCTCAGTATACCCAGAGTTTCCCTTACAGTGGATTGAAGCAGACATTGCTTGTGTTGACACTAGAAAGTGACAAGGAGCCAAAGTTGCTTCCTGTTTGTTTCTTATGGACATGCACAGTTCAACTTTTTGGGGATTGGGTGTTTTAAAAAAAAAATAAATATAGTTTATTTAATGTAATGCTTTTTTTGTTTTAAATGTTTTCTACCCTGCTATTAGTTTTTTCCATGTATGTCATTTACATGAAATTAGGAATCTTGGTTAAGTCACTGCAGCCATAATTGAAGCTCTGTTTTATCTAATGACTAGCTGCCTGCCGTTCTGTTGCTTGCTTTTTTTAGTCCTTTCTCTTTTGTTTACTTCTCCAAACTTGTCCTTATGAAATTATGGCGATTTTAATGGAACCTTCTGGATATTACATTTGAAGTGTAGATAACCAACCAACTCTACTTATTTTGTGAAAGCCTTTTGAGGCATCTTCGTCTACTAGGGATGCATGAGATCACTTCAATGCCAATGCTGGTTTAATCATACTCGTAAAACTGTTCCCATGCCATGGGATATTACATGACTCATGCTTCGGGTTCACAGTTGTGCTAAAGAAAATATCAAGAGTAGAATCTACACCAGCTTCCTACAGTACAAGTAACCTGATAAAACGTCTTGTTTAAACAGTATTCGTAATAGGGAGTGTGAGGGTGGCCGACTTGAGCAGTATCAGCGAACGTAGTCATTAAAAATCCTTCAGCATGGAGAACTTTGCGCTTTCTGGTTTCTCGGTAACAAGCAGCACTTTTTTAAGACTTATTAACATTGAGAGACAAATAATTGGCTGTAGAGAACAATACATGGTGACACGATGCGGAAATGTGCGATTCTGTTAATTATTCAAGATTTTTATGTCACATCCACAATTATATTATAATTGTGTATAAGTATATAACGTGCAGTGAAATGAAAACGTTCCCTTATTCTCAAAGTATGCATTTAACTCAATGTCCCAATCTGAGAAACCCATAGACTTAAATATACAGAGTGCATGCCGGTCCCGCAATCGTTCGGTCATGGAGGGCAGTCATTTTAGCCAGCTTTGGAGCTCAATATGGTATGAGGTGCTAAAGCTTTGCTTCGGGCTGCCTCACACCCCCTGGTCAATGATGATTTTTCCTATAACAGCATGCCCTGTTATGTTCTTACTACAAATACAGTAGTACAAGACCATTATTGAACACATTATAGCTATTTTATACCACAGTGCAATTGACTGTTTGGATATGATTGGTCAGAAGGTGTGCGTTATGTTCTTGTAACATCACAGGTAGTTCATGCTTTAACATGAATAAGTTAATATTTACGTGCTCGTTCTAATGTGTTATTGTTTCTATAGTAACAGCTCATTCTCGGGTACTTGATGTCGGACACTAGAAATAAGCTAAGGATAATATCGAGATGTCTGTCTTATTGTCGAGACATCCGCTCGAAGTGACTATCACAATAGCTCCAACACAAATTATACGTTATATGGTTCCACAATGACGTTATAATAATTAAAAAGAGCACTCTAGTAGCTTTCAAATCTCAGCTTCCCTGCACCTCTATGATCTACGGTGCCTGAGAAAGAGGCTGCGGAAAGCAGAACTGTCAGCTGTCTGTGTAGTGCATTATGTTTCAGTCGATCATAAAGATCCCAGCTCAGACACTTTGTTCATTCAGTCAGAATTTTTGGGAGAATTTTATACATTTGTCTATTTATATTTAAGATATGATGAACCTGTAGTATGTTTTTGTTGTACAATATTCAACCTCCGTTCAAAGCAGTCCTTTAATTTTAGTTTAAATAGACTTCATTGTTTTGCTCTGATTATTATATAGAGTCTTTTGAGTAATTTTTTTTTTTCATTCAAATTTTCCGTTGCTTGAATTGAATCGTTAACGTGGGATCATAAGTTGAATCCAAGCATGTCTGGAGTGTATTGTTACACCCCTGTTGAATACTGTTTATAGATGGATAATACAAGTATAACTGGAACTAACTCACCTCATGGGCATTCCACAATATTAAAAAGCTGATGAAAATGCATGTGCAAAAAAAATCAAATTTTCAAGTTGCTGCAATATAAACGGGATAAATCACGGAGAAATGTTGGTATAGGAAGATATGAGGTGGTAAGGCATTGCGTCGGGACACGTTACACCACCCCGCCATTGATTATTTTCCTGTAACAGCATGTCCCGTTGTGTTTTGACTCCATGTGCAGTAATAGACCATTATAGATCCTCTCTTATTTTCAGTGAAATGACGGGCTTCTATTTGAGTGCGTGAGACTGGTTAAGAATGACTGACTGTTCTATTACCACTTTAATGTAGGTGAGAACAGGAACTTCTGTTTTTCCACCACTTTAAATCTAACTATAAACCATGAAAATGTCTGCGGTGTTGTTCATTAATAGATTAAACGTTATCAGTATTATCACGGTATTGTTAAAATATGCAGAAAGTACTGATGCGCACACTGCAATCATTTATACATGTTTTTATACTGGACTATAAAGTGATGGATGGTTGTCATTAAGCTTGCTGTGATAGTCGGTACATGGTGTTTGGCTGCACGCTGATTACATCACTTCCCCACTGTGGTACCGCCCCCATCGGTTTTGCTTTTTTTATAGTAATAAAAATCATTTAGTTCAGTTAGACAGCGAGTCGCAGCACAGACCAGCAGGAGTCAGATTTCATTTAGCACGTGATGAGTGAGGCGAGCTGAGCGACAGGAAGAGTGAGGCGAGCTGATTGAAGATGTGGTTTAATATAAGCGAATTGGTCATTGTACTGTTTTGTAGCGTTTTTCCGTTAAGAATAATAATGAACCAGGGACATGCCGAGAGTTCCGTAGGGGCTCAACTGTAAAAAGAAAAACGGGCTACATCACCAAAGAGCTAATTTTACCACTTTACTAACTTTAATTTAAATACATATTCATATCACCCTGGTAGACTGTGTAAATATACTGTGCGGTCACAGTAATGACTTTGACAAAATCTCTTCTAATTTAACATAATGGGATTTTATTTTGACTTTCTTAGAAATAAATACAACAAAACGGCAACTTTTAGTGGAGGGATGAATCCGAAGGATCATTAAAAGGAAATTTAAACATTATGAAATGTATTGCCATGCACAAATATAGTGACATGCCTGCTGTATGTCCCGTACTGTAAAATCAGTAGAACTATTCATTTCACAATAAATTAACATTTACCTGCAGCGCTTTGATCTCCATAAAACGGCAGCACTGCTTGCTGAACTGGCTTTTTAGTCTCGAAGTTTTAAGTCGTCCCTTTCGCTGCCTTCTTCAGTTTTTCTTTCACTTTCTGCAGTCTGTCTGTTTGGCATCATGCCTTTTACTGACTATATAACATGTATATAATATAACATGGTTTCTTGCATGTTTGTAAATGTAACGAAATTGAGTAGTTAGTACTTACCAACACATTCCCTCTCAATCAGTTTGAAAACTATCGTCGATAAGCATGTAAAATGCTGCTAATATGATGAAAAGCTTAGCAGCTTGTGGTCTCCGCATACCGGTCTGTCTGTCGAAGCGAGACGCATCACGATTGCGTTATGACAACGAGACTCAGACTTGCTAATTTTCTGTGCATGTGCTCATGTTAATTTGAATTCAGATGCATTTTACATAATATAATTGTTTATTAATTAATGTTGAGTGGCACTTTATTATTATTATTATTAAAAATAATTTAGGAAAAGGTTAGGGGCTCGAGCCCCCCCTTCTGCACGTTCCTTTTATGTACTCACCATTAAAGCAGTTGCCGCCCCGAATTAAAGCTAATTCGAAAGCGAGAGTGAAATGTGCAACGCTATACCAGCATTCATAAGGGGTTTAAAAGCGAGGGGTTAAAGCAACAAAGCCCGCTTTCGCAGCAACTTTCTTCTTCCACGCTCTGCAGACAGGGTTACCATCTTCCATCAAGTTTCCCCTCAGCATTTTTATAAAATCCAAAATATGACCATGCTCTGGATTTGTGCCAGACTCATTGTGTGTGTGTGTGTGTGTGTGTGTATGGACAGAATTTACCATGAGTTTTACAAATCATGACAATCGCGCATGGTTTTAATGCTTAATTAAACGTGTCACGGTAATGCTAACAGTCGGGCAAATTTTATCCTGAAACCGGTAGCCGTTTTCTTTCCTAGCAGTGAAGAACTTAATGGTGGACTTTAATGGAAACTTATTCCTTTCACCCTTGAAGTTAAACAGTCAGAAAGCATGCAGTGAAACAAATGAGATTAAGAACGTCTGTCTTTTGGACATGTCTAGAAATGCAGAATGTGTCTCTACTGTACAGTAAGACTGTAGCCAATGAAATGTCTTCTCTACAGCTTAATGAGATGAGTCTTCACCGTAATGTTCAAGATTGGTACATACAAATAACACGGAGCATTAATTTCAATACTTCAAGGACGTAAAACTCTCCTTGCTATGGTGATATTAATGTGGACTGGTAACACTGGCTCTATGCGGTGACTAAATGCGCCAGCGATCTGTTTAATTCTTCAGATTTTTACTTCCGTCTCTTTAGATTAAGCTCCTTGTTTTTAATTTATTTGTTTTCAGGTTTTTTCGTCAGAGATTCTCAACATGACATCTCATAGAACACGTGGTTGAATGTTTGTGGGATTAATGTGGAATCATCATTGTAACCAGCAGATGGATTGTTTTTGATTTTGGAATTGATCAAAGCAAGGTCACAGCAAGGTCAATAGCTTTTCTTCAGCAGCTTCCTTCCAGTTTAAAGTATATTGTAAAGATGTTCGAGGCATACAGATTAATAACATGAAGGACTGGAATTGTTGACACTGTGCTTTACTTGTTTAGTTTGTGTGGTTGTTGAAAGCATGTGAAACATCATTAGCCAAGCAAAAGCCCCCGCAACAAATACTGCACAGTCGTGCTCTGACAGGAAGTCTCGAATGGCAAACAATTGAAATAGGAAATGCCGTTCAAAAGATTAAGTTTTGTATAGGGTATACAATTACTTTCGGCAGATGTGGTCACTCATCTCATCACGTGATGCCGTCAGACAGCAGGTGAAACTCGGCTATTACTCGTGCAACTCGTGTAATTGTCCACCTGTGATTAGATCAGTTGTAAATCCCCATCTGTTATTCTTATAACTGCTTTTTAGTGAGAAATTCTGAGAAAAGTGTCTGCTGCTTTCTCCTTTTTGTCCGCCTGTACCTTAGATTGACATGTTTTGAGCTGTTTCACCAGCCGTGTGCATTTCCGTCCTACAAAACAGGCATGAGATAATGACTTTTATGTCTGTCTTGCTTTTCCATTTCTTTTTGCATGATTATCCGCAAACAATAAATCAGCAGTTATGATACAGCAAGAACAAAGCAGTCTTGTTGTTTATGTGAGGGATATTAAACATTTTCCCTGACTCTGAAACCTAGCAGCAAAGTTTGAAAATCGATTGTCTTTAAAATGAAATCATCTTTTTACTGAATTGAAAGGCCTGTGTGTGTGTGTGTGTGTGTGTGTGTGTGTTTATCTTCCCCTCCATCCTCATCGTCCTCTAATCCCTTCCCAGGTGTTGATTCAGCTCAGGTTGTATTTGCAACTCGATCTCGCATCATCTAGTGAGGGATTTCCGAGCGTTTATCATCCGCCGCTCCACTTTGCGCTCTAGTCGAAAACTTGAGTTACGCACCTGTTCACTGGGCCGTGTGCATTCGTTCCTGCTGTTAATCTCACCCCGTGCTTTATTTCCTCCTTTATCCTCGCGTGTTGTATGGGAGTGCGGTGACTTGATTCACCTCATGAGTTTGAGCACACTGCTTAACATGCTACGAAGCGCTTGAAGGAATATAAATGAAAATTACCCAATTCCGCACTATCCCAAGACGTGTTTAATGAATGTTTAATACACTTTCTCATTTCAAATATGCTTATTTGTTGCAGGGTGGCACAGTCTGTCTCCCGTTGTTGTGTCTCAGCTTCAGGGTTTGATCCTGAACAGGCTTAGAACATGTTTTCAGTGTGGATGGGTTCTCTCCGGTTTCCTGCTACCACACACAGTGCCCTCCACTAATATTTGCACCTTTTGGTAAATCTGAGCAAAGAAGGCTCTGAAGAATTTTGTTTAAGCTGTTTTTTTTTTTTTTTTTTTGTTAAAACAATTCACAAAAATACTCTGCTCTCAGGGATATCAAACAATTGCAACCACAACACAGGTTTATCCAAAAATATCTTAAATATGTTAAATGTGTGCAACAATTAATGGCACCCTTTTGCCAAGGTTTTTTTTTTTTTTTGCCAAGATAACAGCCGGGTCTTCTCCTAGAATACCTGATGAGGTTTGAGAATACATGGCAATGGATCTGAGACCATTCCTCCATACAGAATCTCTCCAGATTCAAGGGCTCCTGTTAAGTTTTAAGGTTTGCTATGGGTTTCAAGTCAGGGGACTGGGATGGCCATGAACTTGATTTTGTGGTCAGCAAACCATATGTGTTGATTTTGATGCATGTTTTGGATCATTGTCCTGCTGGAAGGTCCAACCAATGCCCATTTTATGCTGTCTGGCATAAAGCCATAAATAATCCATGATGCCATGTATCCTAACAAAATATCCAGGTCCTCTGTCAGGAAAAACAGCCCCAAAAACATTAACGAGCCACCACCATATTTAACCGTGGGCATGAGGTACTTTTCTATATGGCTACCTCTCTGTGTGCACCAAACCCACCTCTGGTGTTTACCAAAAAGCTCTATTTTGGTTTCCTCTGACCCTAGAACCCGATCCCATTTGAAGTTCCAGTAGTGTCTAGCAAACGTAAGATGCTTGAATTTGTTTTTGGATGAGAGTAGAGGCTTTTTTCGTGAAACCCTTCCAAACAACTTGTGGTGGTGTAAGTGACTTCGGATTGTAGTTTTGGAGACTTTCTGACCCTAATACACAAATAACATCTTCAATTCTCCAGCTGTGATCCTTGGAGATTTTTTGGCCACTTGAACAATCTTCACAGTGCGTTGAGACAAAACAAACACATGTTCAATTCCAGGTTGAATAATTTCCCATTCCTAGTCACCCAGGTGTACTTAAAAAAAAAAACCAATAAATTCATAGGGGTGCCAATAATTGATGTACACCTTTTTTTAAAAAGATTTTTTGTATAAACCTGTTTTGTTTGCAATTGTTTCTCCATGAGAGCAGAGTATTTTTGTACAAAAAAAATTTAATCAAAGGTTAAACAAAGACAAATTTTCACAGCCGCCTTTGCTCATATTTACCAAGGGTGCCAATATTAGTGGAGGGCACTGTGTACACACACATGCATACACAGTTTTGCTCATAATGTGGTACCAATACAGTAGTGTCTCATTAAAAAAAAGCCTAATACTGGTGTTTAGTATTAATATGTAATACATAATATGCAGGAATATAAAGATTCAGACTTATAATTGAGTTTATATTGGGGGGGTTGTGGATTTCCCATGCATTTGGGGATGAAGAATCTTAATTTGCAATAAACAAGAGCAGAACATTTTTACCCAGATTCATATTTCAGAATATTTCAGTCTCTGCTTAGGGTTTCTGGTCTGACATGATGTGCTTGTGTGCAGTCATGTGTGGTATTAATTTATAATCTCTTATAGACACTATTACAGTCCATCCTTCAGCACAGTATGACATCTTTCTGTCAACCACCTCTGTGTTTCTTTTTTCCACCTGCTGTCCTCTCACCCACCTTGTGTGTGTGTCCGTGCTGAGGCTGTGGCACCTGTCAGCCCTGCAGGTGTCTCTCTCTGTGCTGTAATTAGTAGGAGGGAGATAGAAGCTCTACTAATCTCTGTCCAGAGTCTGCTCTCATTAACACGTTGACTCGCAGCTACCAAGCTTGCACACATTTCGGGAACACTGTGTGCTAGCTCGCGTCTCTTAGCGCATCGTCATGCTAAATGACGTGTGTGTAGAACAGGGCAGAGCTTCTCAACTAGGTCCCGAGGATCCAGCACCCTACCAAGTTTCAAATGATAAACTCTGCACTATAGTCTTAATCTGTACACCATGCGTTTGGGTATCTGATGCTTGAGATTTTGAAGGATAGTGATGGGGGGGATCTTCCTTTCGTTATTCATGCATAGAAAGAAGAACCCCCAAAACCCTGCACGCTGTTGACTTTCACGAAACCCAAGGTTTCAATTGGTAAGTATATTTAAACAAACTGCATTTCATGTTGGCGCCACAACCCAGCACTCTAACAAAATGGTATGCATACTACTTGTTCTGAACCCCACTTCCTGCTGCACTACACACATTAGCTTTTATTAGGTGTGTTAATTAACAGGTGGCGATAACCTTTGCAGAATCAGGAACATGCGGTAATGTGGAAAAACCGAGAAAAGCATGCAAATGAAAAGTGCAGCATGAAGCTGATCGCACAACACGGTCAACTAGCTAAACAAGTTGCGGGGGAAAAAAAGACGCTACATAGCAGGAATGAGACGATGCACTAAAGCCACGATACGAGATGTATCCTGATGCAGACGATACTGGCACAAATACTAAAAAGTTAAATTCACTTGGCAGTATTTTGTATGACTATATTTGAGACATCGGCTGCGTTCGGAATCGTGTACTGTGACCGTTCCTACTGCATTCGGTTCAGTACCTACAGCTCGGCCGGTGTGGCAGCGCGTGCTGATCAGTATATGTGTCGTATGAATACAATCCGGACGTACTACATCCGCTATGCTAGCATTATGTGACCTACAACTTAAAAAGAGCTGACACGCTGCCTTCCACTGTTTTTGATCGACAGCTCTTCTCCTCCAGTGCCGTTGCCTTACGGGATCGCACAGTGTCTCTTGGTCATCCACAATATGCCACATTCTTAGAAAAGGATATTGATTATCGCTTCACTGAGTCATTCCCTAAAAGTCTGTGTGAATGCACTTAACTAGTTCTCTGCCTTTTTATTATGACCTGATGGCTGTAATTGTTTTTATCATGGAGTAAACTAGTACCAATACATTAGGCTTGTTATGGTGAATGACCGGATGGATACCTCACCATTTATTTTTAACACGGTCAAGTTCCTTACTCCAGTGCTTCTCATTCCTCTTGTGTCTATCTGTGACCACTCCAAAAAGTTGCCAAACACACTACATCTACTAAAGATTGCCAAACATTCATGTTAATGAACGTAGGCATTATTTTGAATGTCAGATCTGACTGTGATGCAGGCATGTGCAAGTTCTTAGCTCTATAGTTCAAATAGACCATGAATGTCTGGCGATCCTCAGTAGATGCGTGCCAAAGTTCGCGGGTGCTTAAGTCTGGCTACTGGTTTGTATATATTTTAGGAAATGGATCCATATGTCTATCTGGAAACCGCACACAATTCACTTCTTGGTGCACTGGGTCAGGTGTTTTGCAACTTTCTAGTACCGTCTGCAATGTGGAGAATTTCCAGTGAAATCCCACAATGCACAGCGTAAAGTTTGTGTCCAAGGTAAAGGCTCCAAAATACAACCCCAAAAATAATGCGCATTCTTATTTATATACTGCCGGGTTTTGTTTTAAATTAGTAATGTGTTATAGTGGATGCTTAATATTGATGGAGTTGTTACAAAATTGTTCATAACAGCGTAGTCCCTAATGTATTGAGTTTTGTGTACAAAACATAACTTGACAATTAGGTTTTGTAATTGAAATCGACTTCTTTGTGGTGTGCTCAGACATTCGGTCCCTCACGTATATGCCGGGTCAGACGTGTTGGGCGGATGCGATATAGCGTATTTTCAGTAAATGCTCCAGGCACCAGTGCTAATTAACATGGTCTCCCTTCAGCTTTTAGTTTATATTTACATGGCTTATCGAAGCAGTGAGAACAGAACTGGCCCTGCCGTGAGCTCGCTCACACACTCTGGACGAACTCGCATCTCCTCTTCTTACTGGTTTAAGGAACCAAGACGAATGTCATGACTGAAACCGAAACCTAAATATCCTGTGAAACAATGTTAGTGTTGGCGTAGCGGTCGGTTTATTATGCCCCGCGCCATTATGCATGCTTTCTGTGCCTCCTCATGCGTCAGTTAATTTTTCTTTTACGATCCAAGTCTCCGCTTTCGGTCTTATCGTGTTTTAATCTGCTCGGATCAATGCGAACTGCGGTGCAGTAAAAATGGTCACACTGCAGCTTTACGAGGTTGTCTCGATGTAGTAAATCAGTGTTTACTCATGAAGGAACTCTTTATGGACTGTGTGGGGTCAAGGGTCATCCTCTTAAAACAGTTATTCCATCATTGACGTGTAACAATTAAGCATGCCGTCGTGTTTTTGCCGGAAGGAACATCTAAGGCACATGTACTGATGGACCGAGGATTGTAAATCCGAGCTGCTGTTGTGTAAATACTTGGATTCCTTTGTATAAATTCTTGTAGGGTTCTGTGAAAGAAGCAGATGCAGCGGTGCTTGAAAGCTTGTGAAATTCCTAGAATTGTCCGTTTCTGCATAAATCTGACCTAAAATATCAACAGATTTTCACACGAATCCTAAAAGTAGATCAAGAGATCCCTGTGAAACAAATGAGACAAAAATATTATTCTTGCTCACTTTTTTTATTGAGGAAAGAGTAGGCAGCTATCAGATTATTCATTTAACACATGACAAGTGAAATCTTTGGAGGCAGACATAGAACATGGCGAGTTGAGTTTGGAGGAGGAGGAATGCTGCCTATGACCCCAAGAACACCATCCCCACCGTCAAACATGAAGGTGGAAACATTATGTTTTGGGGGTGTTTTTCTGCTAAGGGGACAGGACAACTTCACCGCATCAAAGGGACGATGGACGGGGTCATGTACCGTCAAATCTGAGAACCTCCTTCCCTCAGCCAGGGCATTGAAAATGAAAAGTAATTACTAAGTCATGACCAAGTACTAAGTCATGTTTTGCAGAGGGGTCAAATACTTATTTCCCTCATTAAAATGCAAATCCATTTATAACATTTTTTACATGCGTTTTTCTGGATTATTTTGTTGTTGTTCTGTCTCTCACTGTTCAAATAAACCCACCATTAAAATTATAGACTGATCATTTCTTTGTCAGTGGGCAAACGTACAAAATCAGCAGGGGACCAAATACTTTTTCCCCCCACTGTATCTTGTATACTGTGTACTGAAATGTTGTTTCTTCAGGACCTTTGCAGCACAGAATAATACAGTGGTTTAATACACAGGTCTATGTAAAGTGCCGATAGGGGGCTGTATGAGACGATCGCAAACAATACAATGAATATCCAAGACGATAAATTAACAGGACAGAGCATGTCTTTTAGACAGGACAATAGAACAGTGATTAGTGCAACAATTGTTCAAAAGCTATTTTTAGCTGCAGTTGACTGCGGAAACTGTTGGGTGGTTTATCAAAACCACCCGGTGTGTGTTGGGTGGCAGCCATATGATGAGCATTCTGACTGCCTCAGGGAAGAAACTGTTGCGGTAGCAAGGTAGTAGCATGTATGCTCCAGAACCTTCTGCCAGACGGCAGGAAGGTGAAGGGTCCGTAAGAGGGGTGGGAGGGGTCACTTATAATAATGCTCAAGAAGCTTATTGAAGGAGGCAGCGGTGTTTGGTTGAGAGACCCTGATGATCTTATTCAGCTGTTTTCACAATTTGCTGTAGGGTCTTGCTAACTGAAACTGTGCAGTCCCTACACCAGATGGTGAGACAGCTGGTCTGGATGCTCTCGACTGTCCCTTTTGTGTCCGGCTTAAACTCGCCAAAAACATAGGTTGAATTTTGCATCTCGCCCTCTTTCAACTGCTTAAATCCACATCCTCAGTTTCTCCACGCGCAGGACTCTGACTGAACAGGAAACTCTTTGGCCGTGTCATTTGCCATTATGAGCATGTTGTATTGCTACCTCCGTGTATGACATTTCACCATTTCGACTGTCCCTTCTATGTAGGTTTAATTCATTCTCTCTCTCTCTCTCTCTCTCTCCCTCTCTCCCTCCCTCCTCTGAAATTCACTACCACATCTTCAGTTTCTCCACGCGCAGGACTCAGACTGAACAGGAAACTCTTTGGCCGTGTCCTTTGCCATTATGAACATGTTGTATTGCTACCTCTCTGTATGGCCTTTCAAAACGTGGTCCATGCACACAGCTGTAACCTGCACATTTCACTGCATGACCAACTGTTATGTGCAAAGCTTTCTGGGAAAACCCTTCACATGATGAAATTTAGATGTTTTCTTCTATATGGACTTCTGAAAACTACAGGCTTTCTCAAATGGAAATGAATCTTTTGAATGAATCAACTAGAAACGTCTGCTTTTCATTTTAAAGACTGGTTGCCTCCAAAAGTGGTGAAAAAAAGAGAAAATAGCTTTTTAAGATTCCATTCTGACTCCAATGAAAGACAACACCACATTGACTAAAGGCATACTGTTGTTTAATGATTAGAATTTAATCTGATGTAATGCCATGAAGATTACAAGTTAGATATCTGATCATGAAAACAATGTTGATCTTGGCAGCCGTTATTATTCAGTATTAATATCCATTATTTTAAAGAGCAAGGGAAAACTTTATAGATGATTAGAGATCATTATTGTAATCTTTACAGGTTGTCATGATCCACCTCTGTTAATAACCTAATCCACTTACAACTTTAACTACAACATTTTTAAAGAAGTTTTTAATGGAGCATGAGTTCTCAATTTGATTCAGCATCAGTCTCTGTCTCATGACCTGGGGGAATTTAAACAGGAGACTTACCGCCGTCTCTTCAATTAGCCGTGTGTGCTCTTCCATTTCAGTGGTGAAATATCATTGATTAATGCAATTAAGTTAAAAAAAAAAAAAAAAAACCTTGGTGCTGTGACTGCGCAGGAGCATCAGACATTTTGCTATGGCATTCATGCTATCTGGCCAAAGGTATGTGGACACCTGACCATAGTCCTGACTCAAGTTCTTCCACTCCAACCTTGGCAAACCATGTCTTGGTGTTCTATAAAGACATTCTATAAGGCCCACGTATGGTCAGGTTTCTACATATGTTTGGCCATAAGGTGTAGCTATCTACAAGTTTCCCATCATGGGAAAGTCATCATGCAGAGGAATTTAGATTTCAAATTCCCCAGTAAAATGACCAGCTGTGATTTGAGAGTGGGAGAGAGGGATGTTTAGTGAGTTGAGTGAGGGAATAACTGTTTAGTGCCACTATAATGTACATGAGAACAGGGACTTAGAGCTACACAGTTTAAATAGTGTGTTGTGGTGTTCATTGCTAAATCAAGCCATGCTGTTATAAGAAAATAATAAATAAATATAATAATAATGCCCACACCCCCTGTTATCTGCTTATTTATAACGGCATGCTCAGACAGACAGGGTAATGCTTGAAAATAGCCTAAATTAAAGCGCACCTATTATTATGGTTCAATTTTCAAATGTTACCTTTAGTGCACGACAAAAGGAGTTATTGACTGCCAAAAGAAGGAATCGATTCTGGACAGCTGAAACGAGTCATTAGTAATTCCACACTTTATTTCCTACATAGGTTTGTAACACAAAGCCCCACCTCTGGTCTTCATTGGCTGCTCGCAGACAGACGGAGCTGAAACTCGTTTTTAAAGTATGTACAATTGATAAAAATGTAAGTTATGAGAACAGTGGTTTTTTTTTTTTTTTTTTTAACCTTTCTTTTCCTTGGATGCATTTAAATCTATTGTAGGAGACCTTCAAAACAAAATTAGGCACATTTCAAAACCATAATAGGTGCGCTTTAAACATTTCTACGTCATTATTAGTAAATGGCGCACTTATAGCGCTTTTATCCAAAGCACTATACACTGTTTCTCATTCACCCATTCACACACACACCAATGGTAGCAGAGCTGCCATGAAAGGCGCTAACTTGTCATCAGGAGCAACTTAGGGTTCAGTGTTTTGCCCACGGACACTTCGGCATGTTGAGTCATGTGGGGAATCGAACCACCAACCCTACGATTAGTGGACAACCCGCTCTACCGACTGAGCCACAGCCGCCCACATTTTATTAGTAAAATGTGTTTTTATAAAAGTAGATCTGAAAGTATATTTGTTGGAAAAAAAATCGGTCAGAACCCATTGTTATTTTTGGCTACAGATATGATGCATTTTCCCAGAACTGCACATGTATAAAATGAACTGAAGGATGTTCGTGATCAAGACTTGTTTCTTCCTTGGTACATATGTGGTGGTGTACATGTAGAAATGATCCAGATGATATACCCTGATGTGTAATATTCTAACAATGATTTAATTTTGGTATTTATTCTGATACCGAAAGCTGACTGTAGACACCAACATGCCTTGGCTGATCGACTACATTTGTGTTAAGCGGGAACGTTTGTGTAAATGATTTTTAACTGAGCTTTTCCCTTAAGCAAAACTTTCCAAGTGTGCGCTGATCATGAGTTTTAAGCACTGTAATTGAGGTTGGTTTGCCTTTAGCCGTGTGCGTGGTTTGCTGTTTGTGTACGTGAGGACAGCTAATGAATGGAGCAAAAGTAAAACTGGAGTTATCAGTCACGCAGGCCTAATTAAAATGCCCTATTCACCAATCCAATCCGAACCATATCAGCAAGGGATTTATTCCGGGAAAATAATTGTGTGAATTATAAGTACTGCGCACATTGTTAATCCCACACAGCTGACATAACAGGTTAAGAAGGATTTGACCAATGAAAGCAAATTAACACCAGCTCTTCTTTCTGCACTGTCTTTTCAGCCTGTTCATGTGTTTTCTCCTGGTTTAAACAGGATTGCAGTGGAGTTCAGGTCCTTGGGTTAAGGGTTTTCTGCATTTCAAAGCACGGGAGTCTATGAAGTAGGAAACTTGTTTCACATGCATCTCTTCACCATCCATTAGTCATGTCACCCTCTATTCATCATGCCTTTTTGAGTTTGCATAACACTTATACAAGATTACAGCCTTATTATCGTTAATGATTACAGAGAGACATTACTGTATTCTTAGCTGTGTCTACTTTGGCGGTTTGCGTTCTCAGTAACAGCTGTTTTGTGCATAAGCATTGGATATATTGAAACTTCAACACCAAATGAAACGAAGTAATGTGTTTATTTACTAGGGGTTGGCCATATGACACATCTACACTTGAAAATATTTGTACGATTCTCAGTTTAGTAAAAGTTATAGGCTTGCTGGCTTGGTAAGAAATGATGAACAAACCTGTGTACCTACTTCCCAGTAAGTTTGGAATAATAATAATAAAAAAGAACGAAGAATGAAACACAATGATAGCTGCGATATATCATAAATGTGACAATTGATCAGAATATAGATATTTAATTGATATTTTGCTCCGCCCTAGGACCTGCCCACATGAATACAGAGATTTAAAAAAATCTAGTTTTGGCCGCTCAGCCTAACTAAAACTGCATTTTGGGTTACTTAAAGAAAAGCTTTTAGAACAGTTTGGTGTGCAATTAAAGGACGGCATGATTATCATTTGTGTTTCTATATGGAGATATTTTGGGGATTTGAGATGGGACTTTTAAAAATCATTTTTTGTCAAAACGGAGGGGTAAAACTAGGTTTTCATAAATAGCCATATACATGTAGAAGGGGCCCTAGTCTACACCCTTCACTGTGTGGCTGCAAAAAGGTAAAAATGTTTCTTGTAGTTTGAAAGATTCTTTCCTGGAAACGCAGATGTTCCGTCTCAGCATCTGCACCATTGCTACAATTTCATTTTTAGTAAACTACAAAAGCCAATCTTAAATGTCTTGTCAGTCTGTCAGGTGATGTGAAGATGCTTTTTATAATCTTCAATGCAAAAACGCCCCTGAAATTCTGCCGTCAGTGGAAGTGTAAAATGATTCTCCACCACTCTGTTGCTAATATTATAAAGTGAACCGTTGCAAATGCAAGTTGTTGTTAGCTAATAAACATGAGTGATTGCTTTCTGTCTTTCCCCTGTCATGACTGATCCCCTGAACTAACAAACCCGCTGTTGACCCTGAATTACTTCAACTATCCAGCAAGTTGAGTCAGGTGTGTTGGAGCACAGAAAATGCCAAAAATGTCCAGTACGTGTGTCCATTAGTGCCGCTGGGTTAGAAGATAAGCTCCACTACAAAAGGCCTGTTCCGCTCGAGTGGAATATGTAGTGAGGTCAGAGTTTTTCAGCTTGTTTATAATCTATGGTTACTAAACTGGGTCTCTGTTTTTAAAGATCTTTATTCAATGGGTATTAAACTCCCAGGTAGTGATGTAACTGAGATGTTACTGGACGTGTGACAACACCGGTAATACCAGTAATCCAGCACGTTTAAATTGCCGTAAGGCTGTGTGCATTTTACTTTCGCTTTCGATGTGCAATTGAGGGGCGGCAGTGTCTTGAATGGTGGGTTCATTTATTATTATTCTTAATGAAAAACAACAGTGTAATGACAAACTCGCTTATACTAAACAGAACTTTTAAAACCAAATCTCCCACAGTCATCTAGTCAGTCTCTCTCTGGTTACTCTCGGCTGTGGCTCAGTCGGTAGAGCGGGTTGTCCACTAATCCACTAACCGTGGGGTTGGAGGTTCGAATCCCGGCCCGGATGATCCCATGCCGAAGTGTCCTTGGGCAAGACACTGAACCCTAAGTTGCCCCCAATGGCAGCTCTGCTACCATTGGTGTATGAATGTGCTCTCATTAGTAAGTTGCTTGTAAATGTAAAAATGATATTTCTGTAAAAGCTGCTTTGAGACAATGTACCATTGTAAAAAGCGCTATACAAATTGATAAATTACATGATGAAGGAATTTTTATTACTATAAAAAAGTCAAATGACTGTGGGGGCGGTGCCGTAGTCGGCATGTGATGTAATGGGTGTACAGATGAACACCGTGCAACACAGACTATTGCACCAAGCCTACCCCCTGGCTAACACTGTGTCTCTTAACAAATGCACACGTTGCTTTTTTACAGCATTATGGTCCAATTCTAACCAGTTCCTCTTGCTAAATTGTCTTCAATTCCCCAAGGTTTTGAGGGTCCTCCTGATGGACTGTCAATTTCAAAATCCTCCATAAAGTTTCAATGGGGTTCACACCCTAGGCCAGTGTTTGGGGTAGTCGTCTTGTTAAACGTTTATCTTCTCAATTTAACTGTACTTAATTAACTGTATACGGTACGATAATGAAGACGAACTGTATGTCGATACGTGAAATTCTGGAGAGACGGCGTGGTGCGGTGACGTAATGTCATGGGCTGTTAGTCTAATTATGATCTATAACATGTAAAACGGGTATATGACAGGAGTATTCTAAAAGCGACTCATGTAAACACCTTAATCACATTATCTTACTTGGATTAAGGTCAGAAATTAGATTACCGCCGTCCATGTTAGGCAGAAAACTCCTCCTTATTTTGGTCGCCTTATTTATTTATGTATTTATTTATTTATTTTGCTTTAGGATTTGCCACACATGCATCATGGAGCTCTTCACAGGATTAAGTAAATTGACAGCTTTTTGTAGGCACATAGGTTTAGTTAATGTTTTTTTTTTTTTTAGTTCCTCTAGGATTTTGCTATTACAGAAATTATTGCAAATTCGAAGCATATTCGGAGGAGCTTGCAATCTTTCAGTTACCGCAGATTTGAGCAACGACGTCATGTGACGTCATCCAAAGCCCTCTTTGATTCATATGCGTCAAAAGCCAATAGAGCTAAAAGGTCGCATTTACTGAAACAATTTTGTGCAATCACAATTTTATTAAATCAAGTAGTTTACTGAAAAAAAAGCACACAAACTTCTGAGGAAAAAAAGCCACGAATCACGAGGGAAAAAAAACCTCTGTGAAATCCTGTATCGAATTCTTTTTTTTTATTTTTTATTTTTTTTTATTTCCCCTCCACTAAGAACATTGATCATGATTTCTTTCAGACAATAAAAACAAGCTACTTTGTGCCCAAGCTAAAATGGTAAATGGCGCACTTATATAGCGCTTTTATCCAAAGCGCTTTACACTGCCATGCAAGGCGCTAGCTTGCCATCGGGGGCAACTTGGGGTTCAGTGTCTTGCCCAAGGACACTTCGGTGTGTGGAGTCACATGGGCCGGGAATCGAACCACCAACCCTACGATTAGTGGACAACCCGCTCTACCACCTGCGCCACAACCTGCCCTAGTAAGCTAGTGTTACCCACATACTATTTACATTTAGGTGACATTAAAACATGAGTATCTAGTTAACTAGAGCATTAAAGGACCGCTAACTTATCTATTCCATATCAAATTGGCCTGATTTTGCATTTGCTGATCTTTGTATGTATTAAAGGGATAGGCTCCACGTTCCCCCGTGACCCTGAAAAGGAGTAAGCGGTTGAAGATGGATGGATGGATATATAATAAAATCTTACAAAAATGCATTCTCTCACTCTGCCAATTTTAGTAAAATATTTGCATGTTTTACTTCCACATGTTTCTGTGATTAATCTATTGGATCATGAGTGGTCGATATTTGAGAGAAGCATGAAACTTCAAGTAGTTAATTATGGGTTTTTGAGTATTGTTTACTAAGCGCAAGAGTGAAAGCCTGCCACCATAATCAGGTAGTCAGGTGTGTGGCTGCCTGCAGGTAATGACCATTTGATCTTTGTTTACTTTGTGGTTTATATGCTGTCAAGACACGCTCACTGTGGATTCTGTGTCAGGAAGCTTTGTTTTTCCAGTGGCAGTTTTGCAAGGACATCTCAAAAAGGCACATGACCCTTCTGTATTAGTAGCTCATGGCTATCATTCTCAAGTTATTTTAGCCCAGTGGAATGGTAAACGTGTAAATGATTGTGCTGGGGGGGGGCGACGACTTTCCTTTTAAACTAAGACTGGTTGTGGCAGTCTATTTTACACAGTGGTTTATCTGAATGTTCACAGCTACCAACAGGAAGGTAGATCTCAAAGAAGAGGCTTGGTGACCGCTGGTGTAGACAATGGTGTGTGTGTGTGAAAATCCCAGGAGATCCGTTTCTGAAATACTCAAACTCGCCCATCCCCCCTTATGATATTTAATCTGAGCATTAACTGCAGCTCGTTGACCTCTGCATGATTATGAGTTGATAATAGATAGAGGGTGTGGTCTTCCAGGTGTTCCTAATAAAATGGAAGGTGAGTGTATATTTATACGGGATTATTTTGTCCACAATACTACTCGAAGGAAAAGCTTTTAAACACCAATTTTGATTTTATTTGCAGGCTTCAACTTGGTTGTCAGTTGAGAGGAGGGTTTTTCTTTTTTCTTTTTTCTTCTCTCCTTTTTTATTTTTTTAATGTCCGGTATGTTTGGCTGTGGCTGTTGGAAAAACGGCAGTAAGAGGTTTATGCTGGTGAAGCTTCGCATAAAGTCACTTATTTCCCCTCATCTGTCTGCTGTCTCTGTACAAAGGGTTTACTTTTAGTTGCATATGTTATACTGGCAGTTTGATCCAGCTGGCACTGCCATCTGGCAAATCATGATTTGTTTTTTAGTATTTTGGACAAATTTATGAAGGCCATTTCAAGAACATAGGTTGCTTTGCCAGGAATAAAATGCCACATCGCATCACATAGCTTATGCATTAATCCACGATCAGTTATGTAGTAAACGTTTTGGAAGTTTTCCTCTGCAGAGAGTTGTCATTGGTCAAGCCTCTGAGAAGTGCTGATTTTAGTTTTGTCCCGAATTCTGCTTTCATTGTACGTTTCCGCAGTTAAAATACGACACCGATCGGCTCGGTCTCTCGTGACCCTGTGCACTTGGAGTCGGTTTAGATGAAACACATTAGAGGAAACAAAAATATTTATTATTTTCCCAGTATGTTAATTTTTCCAAAAGCACCCTTTGATGTTGAAGTTGATTTATTGTTAATGCAACCAATTGTGGCAGTGTAATGTTTACAGACTGGAAATTCTAACGTGGTGCATGTGTTATTGTTAACAGCATTTGTACTAAAGATTTTGCTGTGAAATCTGTGTTGTGCTTTCAAGCCTGCAGCTGGATGCCAGAGTAGGTACTCTCAACCTCTCGACAGGCCTTTTAGATTTCAGTCTCCCTTCCCTGCTAGACTTTTTCCAGCTCTCTGTTAAAGGCAACGGTGCTTGGATTGCTTTAAGTGCCTGTTTAATGTGGTCTGTCCCTATAGGTAAAATGTCTGGCTGATACAGTCTGAAATGCCAAAGGCACTTTGTATAAAATGTCAAGAGAAGTTCAGCAGAATTCAGGAGATTATATCTTGTTAAATGTAACCTCAGGCTAGAAGAAGGATCCTAGATGAGGGCTTAAAACATAAAGTTTTTATCTTTCATTGACTCTTGTGTAGGCACATCCTCCATTTTTGTCATGAGGCCTGCAAAATCCGAGCACTGTGTTCTGTCTTAGACCCGGCACCGCCTGAATGAAGGTAATCATGCAAAATGTCATTGATGGTAGGCTTGTGCCATTGTGTGGGGGAAAAAAGAGTGTCCAGTCCGGCTGTTTGGCAGTCGCTGCTTGTCAATGGTATAGTCGTGATGGGGGTATAGGGCTTACCCGGTGTGGTTTGGGTCCACACTTTTCCATGATGATGGATACATTAATGCCATTTTTTTTTTCGTTCCCCACAGAACACATGCATATATAATTTTATTTAAATTCTAATCATTAACTTGGTTACAGCTGATAACTGGTTATGTTTATTTTCAGTCCTGACTTCAGTTTTGCAAGGATTCCTGACCTTGTTAAGGGGTAATTAAGCAAAAAAAAAGAATTTTTTTTAAAAACCCTAATACTAGCGATTTACAGCTACAGCCGACTTATAAGAAGTTTCTAGTGTTTTTTGAGCCATAATGACGTAACGCCACAGGAAGATTAGAGCATTCTTTTAAATGCTACACTGGCAAACTGGTCTGACCCCCAAGAAACCGTCCTGCACATGTACACGGCCACCGTTTTCCGAGATCATTAATGCCTAAAATCATACATGAAACGTTCTTGGGTTTAGACAACCGTTACCGACCTTGTGTGTGTGTGTGTGTGGGGGGGTTTAAACTATGCTATTGTTCTTGCGTGAGATCCACGAAAGACACAAGCTGTGTTTCACCTGCCGTATGAAAAGCTGTGCTGAGCTGGAGTTTGCAAAGCAGAGGGAGACCGGTGGAGTGGAGGGAGATGTCCTGCTTTCCATGGCTAAAGCCCTCAAAGCTGCAGAAACGCTTTCTGACATTTAAATTGTCCAGTTTTATAGCTGCTGTGATGGATAGAATGTGAGCACTGTGTTTTGTTCAGATGAACAAAACACATTGCGTATCCTGCAATGATTTGCAATTTGTTTAAAAGCAAAAGCATTCTGCTGTTCTTAAATGTATATCAAATAACTCTTCTGAAAATATCATGACGTGAAAATAACAGTTCAAAGGTGTATAGTGATATCAACTTTTTTTTTCTTTCCCACGAATTACATCATATAGAAAATATAACTCTTGTCTGTGAAAACAATATGCACATCATTTTTATTTGTTAGCTAGTCAACATGGGTAATGTAATAGCTTTGTCTCTTTTAAAAATGTATTTGAATTTTAATTGCATCCTGTATCCTGGTAGTTTTGAGGATGCAGTGTTTACGATGTTCAGTGGAGACGCAGTGAGGTTGTCGACTGTTGTGTGACAGCGAGGCATCTGCTCAGGATGTTCTCTTTGGGAGATGGAAGGGAGGAGGCTTGGTCTCATTAGTCTCAGCAGAAAATAAAAGGTACAGCAGAGATTGAGCACACTGAGTCCTGGTGAAGTCTCTTATCCACAAGCCATTCCATCGTCTCTGTATCCTGAATCGTCATTGTTGGTAAAGTTACTAACCTTTTGCCGATGTAGTGTCATCAGCTAAATACTTTGTGACTCAGTCTGCAGCATGAATACCAACGGGCAGAGTATACAACCTTGAGAGATGCCAGAGTCTAGCGTGGGGACTGCTCGAAGTGTTGACACAGACACTAACTAAAGCTTCCCAATCATGAAGGGCATTACTCAAAGACTTGTTTAACTTGCCCATTAACTTGTCTAAAATCCATGCATCCTGTGAGCCACAAGTTCTCACCCCCAATTCCACTGCAACCAGTTTCCTATTGCATTAACTTATCCCCAAAGGTTTGTGTTGATTTGAGATTGAATTGTAATCAGTGTAAAATGTGTTAGTTGTCGTGCAGGTACTCAAACCAATCATTGATGCCAACTTGAGAGGGTGTTGAGTTTAGGATCAGTAAAGATCCTGGGATAAACACTCCAGTCAGTTTCAATTCATATGGCCAGAGGTTATTCAGAGCGACTTGGAGAGGCTTTCACCATAAATCTCTAAGGACTGGCGAAAGGTGTGCAAGGATTGGCCCTAAAATCATCTGCAAATGTTTTAATTGGCAAAAACACGGTTTTGGGGATACCAACCATACACCAGATCCACTCTTCTGCAGAATGGCAAATCTCAACAACCACCTCTTCAGTGATTTAAAAACCCAATTTATTTATACACCAGTGTCTTGTGTTTTGCAACATAAAGCTGTTTATAAGCATTTTGTCCCGGTCTGTCAACACACAAATACTCCTCTGTCAGTTTCAGTTGTTCCGTGAGGTCAAAGCCAGCACTTGTTTGGACAAGCTGTCTTTTGGCCTGAAGTAAGGTTATGGAAAACACAGCACCTTCAACTGGGCTCTGTATGTGCGCACTTTTCAGTAGCTTTCCGCTCAAGAGGAAAAAAGCTCTTTGCATGACTGACTCAGGCTCAACACACCCTATTTGACCTTCCCCAAAGAACTGTAATTTTCCGAATTGGCTTTGCGATCAATTCGTGATTAGCTGTAAATGTGAGAATAGATTAGTTATGTTGAGAGTAATCGAGATTGGTATCACTGCTTGCCACCAGCCTTGATACGGTCTATAAATAGAATTTTGGAGTGGTGTGGGTTTTTTCTTCTCTCTCCTCTCCAGACCCTCAGGTTGCAGGGGTGATTTAAGCTAGACAAAAATCATGGTTTTGTTTCTCTGTTTTACACTGGGTTCTAACTGTATGATGTCGGCCACGATTTGGTCGTGTGATTAAATTTTGGGAATCCTGAAAGATTCCTATAATCCTAGGCCAAAATTTGTATTCTTTGATCGCTAGTTTGACGCGCTCCTCGACAGCCGATTTAATGGCTGTTGCAATCAAATTTTTCATCAGATTAAATTCAGAAGATTTGAGGCACAGTCTTGTAGACGGCGGCTGTGGCTCAGTCGGTAGAGCGGGTTGTCCACTAATCGTAGGGCTGGTGGTTCGAATCCCGGCCCGGGTGATCCCATGCCGAAGTGTCCTTGGGCAAGACACTGAACCCTAAATTGCCCCCGATGGCAAGCTAGCACCTTGCATGGCAGCTCTGCTACCATTGGTGTGTGAGTGTGTCTCATTTGTAAGTCGCTTTGGATAAAAGCGTCTGCTAAATGAATAAATGTACATAAATGTAAAATGTCGTCTTCTACTCCGTACGAGTGTTCTTGCGTGCGTCAGTTTTTCACGTCTTGATTGTCGAACAGTCTGACATTAATGACAACTGGGATCCTACAGTGTGACATGGCTTGCAGCACGGATCATATTCATACAGTCTAACAAGCAACAGTAGCAAAGGACTATTAAAAATTGCAGTATGTGCACCCGGCTTTAGGCAGGAGGTCAACTGGCCGGCAAAAATGATTCCAGTAACTTACTCTGTATCTTATGTAACGATTTTCACTTATTCATTTGGCAGATTAAAAAAAAAAACTTGAGGCAGCACCCAACTCAAACATGGTCTTGGAGCACTTGAATTACAGTAGGCTCCTTTATCAACTCTGAAGACTCTTGCACACCAACTAGTCTGCATCCGAGCGAAGCTGTTTGCTGTTTGGTTTATTTTCACACTGCAAATAATTAAACAAACCCATAAATTTGATCGAGGGACTCGTAGAGATGCAAATGTTCTCAACTCATTGCTGAGAAATACATTAATGGAAAATGGTAAAGAAACCATTGAAAATTTTAATTCACCAAAATCACTGAGCACGGCTAAATAGATGATTAGATAAATAGAGTTCGTAACAGTTACAGCGCACAGTTACAAAACTACAGCTGTCTTTTTGCTATTTTTGGGTCCATTTTAAGAACTCTCATCTACAACTGAAAATCTCTCCCCATCGTCCAGAGATAGTAAGTTTGAATCGTGTTGAGAAATAGTTTTCTTAATGTTTCAAAAGATAGTCATGCATAAACACTTATTTATCCACCTTGTAAAGAATAGTTTTATCCAATGTGTGTAGTGCAGCAGGTGGTGTGATTCAGAACGAGTTACACACACACAGTAGCTATACCATGGAGGTGCACAGTGTACAAACACAGCTATATTCACCTCCTGCAGTTGAGTTGATTCAGGGTCAGATAGATCACGTTGAACTGAACCTCACTCTCGAAACAGTCGTCTTGGTCACACATCTAAACAAAACCCAGCAGGATTTAATTTTAAACACAGCATGAGTGAATGCACAGAGTTTCACCAACTGAATGAAAGTGTTGCTGTAGTAGGATGACGAGCGAGCCACGACTGAACGTGGCTATGTATAACCACACTCCAGTCAGAGAGCAGTCAAACTGCCAATTATACACTGGACACTATAATACATTTTGGTATATTTATAACCCTGACCAGTACAGTGTTGCCTAACTCTGTAAGCTTTCCCATGTCTGAGGAGAATCCGGAACATCCTTGCACTCAGCTACTTGATTCTTCATTAGATGTTGCTGTCTTGTTGAGTTCAGATACTTGGACACACTTCAGCAGTACATTCCGTGCTGCCTGCCTTGTGTGTGTGTGTGTGTGTGTGTGTGTATGTGAGAGAGAGTGATAGAGTGAGAGTATGTGGCTGTTTTGTTCTCCAGCTGGTTTCATCTTCCAAAGGGCTCACCCTCAGCATGTAGGTCAGATTTAAGACACAATCCCCTGCTGTCTGACCCATACACGCATGCGCACATCTGGATTGGCTGTCAGTGCCAGCAGGGAGAGAAATACACACCTAAAAACGCAACTAAAGAATAGTCTTTACAGTCACACCCACAGACCCATGACAGAGGCCCATGCGTATTTTCGGTTGATTAAACAGCAACATTGAAACACTTTTCCCAGGAATGCAATGTACACAATGTTCCCCTAACCCTGAATAAAGCTCATCAGTCAACTTCTGTTTGATCTCTCTCTAACAAGTGAGTCGTCCTGTGCAATTGGGGCTGAAAGGCGAACTTTTAAAGTACATTTAACATGGCGTCAAAAGGAGTTTGACATGCTTCTCTTGGACTGCGTGCCATCTTTGTATTTAGTGTACATGTATGGCAGTTGCAGAAAGACATTTTCTTCGTTAATGAGGGAGACAAACTTCATTTTCCATCACAAATTGGAATAGAATAACACTCCATGAATTAGTTTGCTGCTCTGAGTTTGACACTTGAAGAAAAATGTTTGTACGTCGGAATGACTGTAAATCTGCGAGCGCAGCAAGCACAACGCTTTCAAAGGTTCCCTTCATTTTACAGCTCGTGGCCCACAAGACCACGGACAAAACACTTCCAACTATTTAAAATGCAGTTATAGAATCATTCTCAGAGGGAATAGGGGGGAAAACTAAAGCTTTGATTCATGAAGATCTCATGCATGCCAAATGAGCTTTTTAAAACCACTACAGCTATAATAATATTGCGTACTTAAAAACAACAAAAAAAAAAAACCCTCTAATCCTTAAAGTTGGTTAATACAAACTGGGATAAATTCACACGTATTTGTATCCCGTGTTTATATTTTTCTGTAAAGCTGCTTTGAGACAATGACTATTGTAAAAAGCACTATACAAATAGTTTTATTGAGTTGATACAGTTTCTAATGACTACTAACATAATACTAACAGTTAATGCTTAATCTGTTAGTGTTAACAATTAATGTGTTCCATTGTCAAGCTTAAAGAGAGATGAAGGTTTCCTCCTCCTCTTGGCCTGCAGGTATGGCGTGACCCCAGAGAACATCATCCTGTATGGTCAGAGTATCGGTACAGTGCCAACGGTGGACCTGGCGGCACGGTACGAGTGTGCAGCAGTCATCCTGCATTCCCCGCTTATGTCTGGACTGCGCGTGGCCTTCCCTGACACCCGCAAAACCTACTGCTTCGATGCTTTCCCCAGGTTGGTCATCATAATGCATTTACAAACTCCATAATGGGTTTTTTAATTGATTTGTTTATTTATTCAGTAGCAAAAAGCTAACGTTATAAAAATGAGTATTGCTTCTAACTAAAGTCTCATGACGATAAAATAATAAATCAGCTAACTAAACGTGACTAACAAGCAAGGGCCAAACAATATGATCCCAAACAAGACCCGAAATCTTAGTCAGTTGAGAACCTTTAATTCAACATTTTAAATGTTCAGCATATGAGGGTATTTATTCAACAGTTCGTTCTGGTCCAGTATTTTGATTGGTCCAGCAGTGTTCCCAGAG
The DNA here is from genome assembly GCA_022414735.1 of Noturus placidus. Taxonomy (NCBI): domain Eukaryota; kingdom Metazoa; phylum Chordata; class Actinopteri; order Siluriformes; family Ictaluridae; genus Noturus; species Noturus placidus. Next base: position 73,147 of record JAFFST010046428.1, on the reverse strand, counting down.
TGCCTATTTTTCCTATAACCCCAGTGAGACTTCTCACTGTGTATCATGCTTGTAAAATTCCACGTCCTAGTTCAGAACAGTTACAATAGTGTTGGTAAAATCATCAGTGAACCTGGCAAAAGATACTTTTGCGGAATATAATTTTTTGCTTCAAATATTAAAGCTCGTCAGATGAATATGAAAAGGAAGAAGTGAAGTTTTGTGTGAGCTAGCTAACCAGCTAGTCGACGTGCTATAAAGTTTCTTCTGGTTCTATTTCCGCTAGGGAAGCGAAAATAAACAGATCTTTTGGCCATATTATGTTTGAAATGTCACTTGCTCTTACTCTGCCTGTATCTGCAGTATAACCGCACTCTTGCTCATGCTTTATTATTGACTTATAACTCTGTATTCTTATCTGTATGATTCCTTTTCTCTACACAGATGACTTTAAACGAGAAGTAGTTGGGCATATGCTCAGACTTTTAACTTGTAAAAATACACTAGTCTTTTCAAAACGGTTTGCTAGTTAAGATTGTCCACTCACATTTCATTGCGTGTTGGCCCTATTGTAAGGTTTTTGATTGGTTATTTTCCATTGAGCCCTCATCACCCAGCTCATAAACAAATCTCTCTGACCACAGGTCTCGACTGGATTCTCGTAATAACTCTCATAATTAAGCCCCATCCAAAACCCCACGCCCCTCCACTTGCAACAGTTGCCATAGCAACCAAGTTGCATTCGAGGCCAGCATGAGACCCAAGGTCTTAATATTCTTGCACACACACAAGCTCTCAACAATTCAAAAAAACAAACGAATGACTAGAGGTCATAATTTACATTTTACAATTGACTTTAGATTGATTTATTTGAAATTCCAGTAATGAGATTGGAGCTGTACGAGCTTTTATATATGCGGTTGCTAACACAGGTTTGTACATGGTGCTGAATAACCTTTAACAGATGAGAAATCCAATGTGTTTTATTTGCTTGTTCGTGCACGGTATTGTAGAGCTTACTTCACAAGATAACTTTAAAGGCTATGGTACTTCTAGCACATATAAATATCAAATATAACCAGGGCTGTTGCTTTCTTAAGGTTACCTGTCCTCAGTAAATTTCCAAGTGAATATGTAACCTCCACCATTTACTGCATCTCCAAGACTTCATGACTGCCTTATAGACTCATGGCTTTTTATCAAGCCTGGCTCTAATAATCCAAAACAGGGATAATCGAGAGTGGATTTCACCACAAGACCAACTGTCTACTGTCACCTGTTTGAAAGTTAATAGCAGATTGTGGTGTCTGGGGTTTTTTTTCTAGGGAAAATGCTTTGTATTCACACCAAATGGCTATGTAATACCCTACTGCCATCAATTATATCATTTTGCATTGCAAAATGGCATGCAACATTTTGGATTGCATGCAACATTTTCCGCCCATGTAGTGTGTTGATGTGGTGCACACCCAGATTTGCTCAATAATGCTTGTACTGTGGTACAATGGAAATGGGTTTTATTAGGATAAAGCCAGTTTTAGGCTGTTTGATTAAAGCAGTCTTTTAAAATTACTTGTCACACTGAGATGATTCCAATAAAATATTGGTTGAGTGGTATGGAGGCTTAGTGGTTAGCACGTTTGCCTTGCATCTCCAATGTTTGGTGTTTGATTCCTGTGAGTGAAGTTTGCATGTTCTCCCTGTGCTGTGGGGTTTCCTCCCCAGTCCAAAGACTCTATACGCTGTAGGCTGATTTCCATTTCCAAATTGTCCCTAGTGAATGGGTGTGTATGTGTGTAAGTGTTTGAGCAATTGTGGCTGCCAATGGGGCAACCCTGTGTAGGATGAGCGGTACAGAAAATGGATGGATGGATCTTCTAAGCATCAATTTTATATGAAGACGATACTCTAAAGATATCTAAAGAAAGCCAATGGTAAATGGTCTGCACTTATATAGTACTTTTTTAACCTTAATGGTTCCAAAGGGCTTTACCCTGTGTCTCATTCACCCACACACATTCGCTTACCAATGGTAGCAGAGCTGCCATGCAAGGTGCTAACTTGCCATTGTGAGCAACTTGGGGTTCAGTGTCTTGCCCAAGGACACTTTGGTATGTGAAGTCATGTGGGCCGGGAAACAGAACCACCAACCCTGCAAATAATGGACAACATGCTCTACCATCTGAGTCACAGCCACCCAATGACTGACTAATGCACAAGCGATAGTTAGTCCACTAGAATGGTATCTCCAAGTTTCTGGTCAAAGGATAAGCAAATGGAAGGTTATGACTGGCTGACAGTTTGATTTCCACTTTGATTAATTTCATCATTGTACTGTTCTACACCATACAGCTGTTGAGTTAATTTCTTTAAGGTACATTGTTGTCATGCACAATTCATTTCACTGCTCCTGCAAATAGCCAGACATTGCTATCATTTTCACAGCCAGCTCTCCCCCTCCATTTTCCTCCCACCTCTTCCATCAGTAGAGCGTGATATTAAATTGCTGTCTGCACTGCTGGAAGTGGATGTAATGTTAATTCAGGAAGCAGCTTTCCTCTGCTCAGCTGACAAAGTTAAAGGTGCCCAGTGTGCACCAGGAGGTGTTTCACCTCTTCTACAACTGTCTCGGCTCTTTGCAACCCGAACCTCTTTGATTAAAAAAAAGGAGTCTCTACACTCTATGTCGAATGATATGGTTACACTGTAGTTCAAGATGTACGCATATGCGTACTAGGGTCTGCACGATAAAGTTCACTTCCTTCTATTTAAATGATGTACAAAATGTTATTTTATGGTTCAGTGGTGTCAAATCAAGGCTACTACTGTGGGATATCAAGCAGCGTTGGAACAATAGCTTTAATGTGGAACCATACCAATGGCACTTGCATGGATTTGGAATGCAAATTAGGATGTAATTGTTCCTTACTGAAGTAAAAGCGTGCCGGGGAGCAGCTGTTGAGCGCACTGGTCTGTGCTATTTTGATCATCTTAGACATTGATAAAAATCTTTACTGGGGATTCATTTGCATGATGTCTCTGTCTGGATATCTTAAGTACGCAAGCTTGTGGTTCATTGACTCACAGGAGTGTAATACAAAGTATCTGTGGCATGGAAACTGGACTCAAGGCTGCAGGGCTTTCAGGCTTAAAGCAGATTCCCTTCTGAAACTGATATGGCAGTAAGTAAAGTCCATGGCACCCGAGATTACAGGCGTGTGTGTGTTTGATGTCATTAGCATCTCACCAAGTCACTAAATTTTCCAGCATGGGTTGCTGGAATTTGTATTCATTCAGCTACAAGGGCTTTAGTGAGACCAGGCATTGATGTCGGGCGAGGAAGCCTGGGGTGGAGTCTGCATTTCAGTTCATCCCAAAGTTGTTCAGTGGGGTTGAGGTCAGGACTCTGTGGCGGTTATTACAGTTCTTGCACTCCAAACTTGGCAATGTCCTCATGGAGCTCGCTTTGTGCCCAGGGACCGTGTCCTGCTGGAACAAGTTTGTTCCTCTGTTTCCAGTAAAGGGAATTTATAATGCTACAATATACAACACTTCCTGTACAATTGTGTGCTTCAAACTTTGTGGCAACAGTTTGGGAAAGAACCATAGATGGCACAATGACCATGTGTCCACATACTTTTGGCTCAATAGTGTATATGGTGGAGATTTCACCATGTGAACGGTTTACCTATATTATGCCTAGAAGGGACTTTGATTACATAATGGTAACGTCCAATCACAAGTTCAGGGCAGAACACACTACGAAAAAAATTAAGACATTGACAACAGTGATGGAAAACACATGTAAATATGGCCTTAATCTGATTTTGGGGTCTGATTTCCATGTGCTCTTTTGCCTTTCCGACCCTCATAAATAAGATATGACACGAAATTAGGGTTGTGTCGTCCGGGAGAACATCTTTTGACTGGTAGATTAATTATTTGTGGATTCTGGTACATGGTACGTCTGTGCACCGTTTGCCAAACAAACACACACAGGAATGGGAGAGCCAGACCTCCTACATCTCTAGCTATCTATCCAAAACAAGAATGAAATAGAGCCTGAGCATGTGTGTGAATTGCTTTGATTTGAAAAGAGAAATAGCGATCATTAATTTGCATCCCCGTGCGACGGAGTCAGCACAAACATGGAAGAGAAAGACGTGTGGATTGTCAGCCACTTTATGATGACTCAGTCCAAGGCGCTGATCACAGCTGCTGCATTCAACAGCGTTCTGTACAAGGGATGCAAAAAACCCACATTGCATGCTGACTAAGCTGGAAGATTCATATTGTAATGGTGAAGAAGAACATTAATGATGTAGATGATGATCATCATAATAATAATGATACATTTTGATTTATATAGCACCTTTCATACGTTTCAAATGTAGCTGTAAGTGCTTCACAGCATGAAGTTAATAACAGAAAAAAATGGTAGTCAAAAATCGGCATAAAGATACAAAAAAATGTCAGGGTCTGAAAAAGCAAATGTCAAAATAAAAATACATAATATAAAATATTAGAATAATAGTACAACTAATGTAATAAACAATATAGTGATTGGGGGAAAAATCTCCCAGTAAACGGCAAATTTTTATAAGACCCCTATAAGTTAATTCAGCAGTCAGAATTATGTTATCCTCGAACTCGGCACGTTAAACCAACGAACTGGAACAATAGACACCAACATGTTTTTTTGTTAGTAACAAGTTAGGCAGCTAGCTGTGATGAGCGAGGTGCATTTTCCTCCTCAAACAGTGAACTGTATGGTCAATATTTTAGATTTACAGTGTATCCGGAAAGTATTCACAGCGCTTCACTTTTCCACATTGTGTTGTTAGTCTTATTCCAAAATGGATTAAATTAATTATTTTCCTCAAAATTCTACAAACAATACCCCATAATGACAATGTGAAAGAAGTGTGTTTTGAAATCTTTGCAAATTTATTAAAAATAAAAAACAAAAGCACATGTACATACAGTATCTGATAAAAGTGAGTACACCCCTCACATTTGTGTAAATATTTGATTATATCTTTTCATGTGACAACACTGAAGAAATGAAACTTTGCTTCAATGTAAAGTAGTGAGTGTACAGCTTGTGTAACAGTGTAAATTTGCTGTCCCCTCAAAATTACTCAACACAGACATTAATGTCTAAACCGCTGGCAACAAAAGTGAGTACACCCCTAAGTGAAAATGTCCAAATTGGTCCCAATTAGCCATTTTCCCTCCCCGGTGTCATGTGACTTGTTAGTGTTACAAAGTCTCAGGTGTGAATGGGGAGCAGGTGTGTTAAAGTTGGTGTCATCGCTCTCACACTCCCTCATACTGGTCACTGGAAGTTCAACATGGCACCTCATGGCAAAGAACGCTCTGAGGATCTGAAAAAAAAAAGAATTGTTGCTGACACTGAGCTGCAGCACGGTGTCCAAGACCATACAGCGGTTTAACAGCACAGGTTACACTCAGAACAGGCCTTGCCATGGTTGACCAAAGAAGGGAAATCCTGCAATATTGCCCAGCCCTACTTCAATGCTCAGCAAATTATGACCGTAAAAAGTCAATGAAAACAAAAAAGAAATCTGTATTCAGCTGCAAATACATGTTTCCCAAACCTGTTCTTGGGGGCCATCAAACAGTCCATGTTTTTGCTCTCTTCTATGTCTTGAACACTTTCTGACCCAAGCAGTTGAGCACAGAATTACCAGTGTTTTGATAAGTGGGAAAAGTTCCTACATAAGGTCTTGTTTAATCGATAGCATTACCCAACAGGCTGTGATAAGTGGCGGATCTTATTTGGGTCGAGTAGATCGACGTGGAAACGACTCGGTCTGTCAGGTTTGTGCATTGACCTGCAAAATGTTTAACAAATTGAGTTTTCTGGGGTGCATATTTGACACTGTACGAAAGCATTGAAAAACAGACACACAAGCTTAGCCATTTTCCTTTTAGACTTTCCACAGTCAGTGTGATTGTCATGAGTCTCCAATCCAAAACTAAGATTGAGTATTTGGTGGTAAAAATAGGCTTTCCCGTATGTTTGAAGGCTACATGAGGTTCATTTTATGTTCTGTAATAGGGAAATCAGTTATGGCTAATAATCAAGCTGCCTAGAATAGATCATGCGTATGCAATTTGAGACACTGCTGTAATATGTTCAGTCCGTTGAGAACATCACGTCACAGGGCACTACACTGGCCGATTATTTACATTGGTACTGCTTACATTTTTTTTTTTTCTCACACATGCTCTATTTATCCAGAAACACAGCATACATGTGGCAGCCATTTTGCATACAGCAGTTGAAAACAAGTACAGACTCTGGATAAGAAGTCAATTATTGATTTGTCACATGGCATTGTTGCTCATCCCCGGTTTTCTGCTCATAGGTATCTTTTCATATGGCATAATTTTGTGGCCGTAAAACAAAAACATCTCATTAGAAAGCAGTACAGTTTAGGCTCCCTGTGGCTTAAAAATATGATGAATGAATGCGTAGTCCTTTCTCGGCAGTACTGAGACTACAGAAACTGTGTAGACCTGCAACAAAACACAGAGGGGGTTTTATGGTATATTTTACTGCCATCTCTGAAAATTTTTGAATCCGGCAGCCTGGATGCAGTTATTAACTTTTGAAAAATGTTCCAGACTCTCAAAACGGATTAAGATTAAATGTATTCCAGATCGGCATTGCAGCGTAATCACCTTAAATTGTCAAGTCTAGTTGGAATGTTTGTAAAATGAAACAAGGTCGATGTTGAGAGATTTGAACGTGGGGCTTGATCTAAAAAATTTTCATTAATATGCAACGTGAAGGCCACTTATACGCTCTGAATGATCATTACTTGCCTACTTCTGGAAGGCATAACCTGTGAAAGAGCTGAGTTCGCATGCTCCATCACCAGACTGTTAACTAGCTAAATAAGCATTTGGTCACGATTAACCAGAGTAGTTTATTTTGTTCAGATTTACATTGATTGACGGTAATTACTTTTGTTTGTGTTTATCATTTTTATTTCTGCTGCTGGCTCATTGACGTCCACTTAAGCTCTTTTTTTTTTTTTTTTTTTTACTTTGTCATCACCAATGGCAACAGTGGTGCCACTTTCATGCTCATTTTACCACTGCCATGGGAATCAGAAGAGTGTGACATTTGAAGTTCAGTGATCCACCAGCCTCTATCTAACCTTCATTTACCTGTTACTTTATATTCTTGTGTTTCATGTGATGCTTCGCTTTGAGACACTCTCCAGAGTAAGTAGAAGGGATGTGTATGAGATAAATACGTACATCAGGAAAACACTATTTTAGTCCATTTTCTGCCAATTCATGGGAAAGCACGCAATGAGTAAAATCTATTTTGAAGGCCTTGTCAAAGTACCATTTATTCTCTTCTGAAGTAAGGATGTTTTATTTCAGCCATCTTTTGCGTTCATGTTGTGTTGCCTGAATTTCGGTCCCAAATATAGCGAGCACAACAGAAAAATCATGTGATGTGTTACTAAAATCAAGTGGCTTTTTCATTTCAACCATATACAGCTAGTACAGTACACAGTGAAACAAAATTATGTTCCTCCATGACCAGGGTGCTACATAAGACGACGCAGGACTAAATAAGACCTGCACATTTCTACATAAAATGCACGCGTGAAATGTGTGCAAACAGCACAAGACAGTACGATAACTACTAAAACAGCACAATAGGCACAGTAAGAGACAGGGTAGTGCCAACCAGTTCTCAGTTCTAGTGTGAAAGTGTCTGATATAACAAGTAATGCAAAAGGGTTACAATACAATTACAATGCTGTGAATGTGAATATAATATACGAATTTTCAGCAGATTAGCTTATACTACAGTGGTGTGAAAGTGTTTGCCCCTTCTTCATTTCCTGTTCCTTTGCATGTTTGTCACACTTAAGTGTTTTGGAACAGCAAACCAATTTAAACAATAGTCAAGGACAACACAAGTAAACACAAAATGCAATTTGTAAATGAAGGTGTTTATTATTAAAGGTGAAAAAAAA
>JAFFST010046428.1:51776-64105 GCA_022414735.1 Noturus placidus | reverse complement strand
AGGTTCACCACTGTTCCATGTCTTCGCCATTTGTGGATAATGGCTCTCACTGTGGTTCGCTGGATTCCCAAAGCTTTGGAAATGGCTTTATAACCCTTTCCAGATTGATAGATCTCCATTACTTTCTTTCTCAATTGTTACTGAATTTCTTTGGGTCTCGGCATGATGTGTAGCTTTTAAGGATCTTCTGGTGGACCTTACTGTGTCAAGCAGCTCCTATTTAAGTGATGCCTTGATTGTGAACAGGTGTGGCAATAATCAGGCCTGGGTGTGGCTAGAGAAATTGAACTCAGGTGTGGACAACCAGTTATAGTAAGGGGGGCAATCACTTTTTCACACAGGGCCATGATGGTTTGGATTTTTTTTTCACCTTTTAATAATAAACACCTTCATTTACAAATTGCATTTTGTGTTTACTTGTGTTGTCCTTGACTATTGTTTAAATTGGTTTGATGATCCGAAACACTTAAGTGTGACAAACATGCAAAGGAACAGGAAATGAGGAAGGGGGCAAACACTTTTTCACACCACTGTATATATATGGACATGGCTGCTACCCGAATAATTGCTAAGTAGGGAGTATATTGGTGACTAATTAAAGTTGATGACTTTAAAATATACAGTAGCAGGTAGTCAGTATAGATGTGCAGAAATTGCAAGGGGAGTGGGATGGTGTGAAGTGGAGACATGCGCACCATTACGGTTCCTAAAACTTCCCAATATAGATTTTACATAGTCTCATACACTTCCATCATCCCCAGGACAAAATCAGGCTGGCGCTAATTAATCTCCTCTTCCTCCCATCATGCTTTCAAATAGGGATGCACCGAATGTACGGCAACCGAGATCAAGTGAAAAGGCTGAATAAATTTGACTGAACAATGATGTGTTTTGATGACGCGACCAAATATCCTAGCAGACCAGAGTGAGACGTGCAAATGTCACGACCTCCACTTCAGGCAGCACACTCTGATGGATGATGGTGCGCGCATGCGCGATCTACATGCACGAGTGCTCAGCGAGCGCATGCTCTTCGGATGTTGGCAACCGTGACATTTTTTACTGTGGACACGTGTTTGTTTTCTTTCTGTTCTGGAGTATTTTGTCACGTCGCGAGACGTAAGGGAGTGGAGTACGGAAGCAGGTAAAGACGTATTTATTTAAGGGCAGGCAGACCAATCCAAATCGTAATCCAAAAAACGTAGTCAAGGCAAACAGGCGAAGGGTTGGGCGATCGGCAAACAGGCATAAACTGGGCAAAGCAGGAATCAAAGTCGCGGTCACAGAAAACGGGGTCACAACAAGAAACATGAACTAGTACTGTGGTCTGGGAGCGGGAAAACCAGCGGGGACTAAATGAACTAATCTATAGTTTAAACTAACTACATCTATCAAGGAACATAACATTAACAACGTATCTAACTCTACTATATCTACTATAATACTCCACGAGGTATACAGTGACTCGAGCCGTATATATCCCCAATATAATCAGCCGTATAGAACAACTTTTTGCACTCGTCAATACCATTTTTTTAAAGCACTTTTAAATTGTAGGCTACAGAGTGTTCCATTCTTTCAGCAGTCAGTTATAGGCCTAACATGGGCTATTCAGGGGGGCTCAAAGATGACATCAAAATATTTTTATTTTACACATTTATTTATTTAAAGTTATATTGAGCCTTGTTGGTAGCCTGTGCTGCTGGAATGAAGAAAAATGTTCAGTGTTGACTACAATTTCAAAATATTTATTTTTTGTAATTGATTTTTTTTTTCTTTGAAAAGCAAGACAAAATGGTAAAAAGCACATTTTGACTTTAATTTGACTTTAAATGGCAAAATTAATGTAAAAAAATGTGTTCGGTATTCTGCCTTCGGCCAGGTTTTTCATTATATTCGGCTTCGGCCAAGAACTTTCATTTCTGTGCATCCCTAGTTTCAAAGACTAAACCCAATGGAGAGTTCAGACATACAAACCAAGAGAAATGTGGCACCTTCTTTCGTCTGCAAAACCTGCAACCTGTCCATTTCAAACTTTCTTGGAGCCCTTGAATGGTGGATGAATATACATCACCTCCAAGAAAGTTCCATGATGCAGTTACAGATGTGTCCAAAATAAGAAACCTAGGACGGTCCTTAATGTTGCTTTCTAAAATGGACCAGTTCCATCTAGGGAACAAAAATACTATCTACAGTGGTGGATAATCAGTAGCCTGGAATCTGGAGATTTATTTCCAGGCTTTCTTTATGCAAAGTTACCCAGCAGGCTAGTCATCAGCAGCATTTATTTATTATTTATTTTTGCATCTCATAATCAAAACTCAGGAAAAAAAAACCCCACTTTTGCAAAACAAAAGTAATTGGATATGTATATTTAAATAAAATACACCTTATGGTGGTGTTAATGCTGTAACTATAGCATGCACTACTTGTTCTGAATCCCACCACATGCTGCACGACGCAGTAGGATTAATTAGCTTGCGTGGATGACCTGCGACCTTTTCCGAATCTGGAACAAGCAGGTATGAAACACTGACAACACCTTGCAAAGTAAAGTGCAAAGGAAAGCTGTTCTACGACCAGGTTGCTAGCAAAACTTAGACCATTGCATGGTTTAACATGGGGAGAAAAAAGAGATAATATCCTTTGTGTTATGCAACTTTGGCCAACAGCTTGAATCAACAAGCTGGACAACTTTTGGACAAGCTGAGCTTTTGTTGACGCAGACACAATGTAGACACTTTATAGGGAACGTATAGTCTTTTCTTCGGCCGGATTTTATACGCCTTTTTTGTGCCTGTATTAATGCACTTAACTAACTTATACCTACATAAGGTTTCGGGGATCCTGGAACCTATCCCAACCTGACTGTTGGCACAAGGTGGGGACACCCTGGATGGGGTGCTAACACATCACAGGGAACAACCGCTTACACACTACGGACAATTTTGACATGCCAATCAGTCTATATTGCATGTCTTTGGACTGGGGGAGGAAATCTGCGCAGCAGGAGGAAACCCCAAACGCGTGGAGAGAATATGCGAACTCCATGCAACAGGATGGAGAAGAAAATCCCCAATCCCGGAGGTGCGAGGGAAACGTTCTAACTGCTAGGCAACTCCATACATTATTAAATAGAGCTAGCAGTTTTAATCCTAATAAATTAGATTTCCAGGCAACCAGAGCATGGGACTGGGCAGCACTTTGGAGCTTTCACTTGCCCATTGGGCTAGCTAATGGATTTATGACTTGTTCACTCGTCTTTCTAGACACCCCTTCCCAAATGGAACATAATGCTATCGGTGTAAGATTGAAGGAGCTGTAATAATATTGTGTGTTGATTGTGTTTGTTTTTTTTGTTGCTCTAATATTGATTTTTTTTTTTTCTTGGCACATGCCTAGTCTAGTAGTGTATCATGTCATCTGGATTGGTTGATGGTCTTTCAGTGGATTTGTGCTGCTGTCTTGATGTTTCTTCATTTTCCTTGACTTGCTGCTACTGCTGTGCGAGTTATGTTTTGTAATGGCTCTCACTGATGAACTCAACCAGATGTTTTCACAGAATTCTTTCATAGTCTGTCTTTGTTTTTAGCTTATGACTTCAGATCGCCTTTGTAGCCCTTGAAGAGCTGCAACCTACAACGATTAATCTACTACAAATCCAGCAGCTCCATCACATCCGTGTTTCCAATCACCTCAACGCATTTCCAGATTTCAGATCGCATGCACACATCCCTTTGGATAGATGAGTTGACACACCGCTCTGTGGAGCTCCAGCCAGCTGGCCGTGGATCTCTGTTCCAGACACTGAATCTCAGTTTGCCAAATTTGAGATTCACAGCTGTGTGTGGCAGGAGGAAAACTGTGAATGGATGTATGAAAGTTTAATGACGCGACTCTCTGTGGATTTTTTTTCTTCTTTTTTCGGGCTGCAGCATGGCATGGATTGGAATATTAAAATTGCGTCCAGAAACAGCGGGCCAGTGGGGAAAAATGGAAGTGAGGACGTGTGTGGTCGTGAAAGATATCTGGATACAACTGTTTTTGTTCCCATTGGTAGATTAGCAGTGCTTGATGCCGACCATCCTGGTTTACTTTAGCTGCACTTTTGTTAAAAAAAAGAAAGTGTTTGTGCATGTGTGTGTGTGTGAGGGGGGAGTGGGTTCAGAGACCTTCCAGCCTGAAGAATTGTAGAGTCCTTGAGTCAAGGAGTAAAGCTTAGGAACGAATGATTCACCACATAGTTTTGCGACTAAAATTGTCCAGATTACAGGGTGCATATCTCCTGAATGATCTCATAATATTTGTAATGTTTGAGAAGAGGGACTTGCAGAAATTTTTTGGCATCCCCGTCGATTTATGTGAATATTCTTGAACAAAATGTTAAAACACCACCAGTCCATTCCAGAGATGCAGAAAGGCTGGGACTCTCATTGTTTACTCCAAATATGTCCACCCCCTTTATTACAACTCTTCTTTCCACCACAGTTTAGCAGAAACAACCTTTTGCTGGTGTATAGATGATGCATCACATTTGTACCACATGCATTAAAAACATGTAAAACCCTGTTGCACAAAACCCTTCTGTAATCAGCCAGAGGAGTCTGCACTGACTCTTGTTATCGTCCAGGTTCATTCAGTCGGTGTTGTAATTATTCCATTAGACTTTCTCATGCATTAATCTTTCTCCAAGCATGTTCAGGATGCATGTGCTTTATAAATGGTAAGCACTAATTAGCCTTTTGGAGCGCTGAATTAATATGCCAAATGGATACGCAGCAGCGTAAAAGTTTTATACCTTCAGTCTTAAATGTCTCTAGGCATGAACAGATGGCTCGTATAGAAAACAGATCATTTCTTCAATGCTAAATTTTTTTTAATGATTTTTGTGATTAATGCCACACAGGCATGGAGAGACTGGAGCGTAATGTTACTTGTTTTTTTTTTGTAACAATCTATTACGCTTTGCAATTATGGGGGTTTCTTTTTAATATTTTGCCTCCATGTTGATCCAAGAGGTTGGAAATTAAAATAGCATCTATGCTCAAATTTGTTAACTGGACAAGCGAACACTCCAGTGTGCAGCCCAGTCCAATCTTTAGTCTACTTGATCATAGTACAGCTTAGACGCCAATAAAATATTTGGGGTAAAAATTGTTCAAACGTGAAACTTTACCCTATGCTCCCCTTATGAATGCTGAGTGTCACTTGGGGATAACAATTCTGACTTGGAATAGTAATCAACAGGTCTAATATGGCCTCCATCTCTGGTGGCGTATTAGTCTTAATTGGTCAAGTGTCGATGTTGAGTAATTATATCTATAGGGGCTAATTGGTCTAGTTTTGAATATCTCTACAGGTAATTTAGTCTTAAATATCCTCCATGTTAATTGTGTCGAGATTAAATTGGTTTCTGTTTTTCTCCTTTTACATCAGCATCGATAAGGTGTCAAAGGTGGCCTCTCCGGTCCTCGTGATTCATGGCACAGAGGACGAGGTGATCGATTTCTCGCACGGCCTGGCCATCTACGAGCGATGCCCGCGTGCCGTGGAACCGCTGTGGGTGGAGGGCGCCGGGCACAATGACATCGAGCTGTACGCCCAGTACCTGGAGAGACTCAAGCAGTTCATCTCCTTCGAGCTGGCTACCTCTTGAAAGCACACTGCAGCACACTGTACAGCATCACGGCACACACTGCGATGAGCTCCTCTCAGCTCTTTACACACCGAGCCGAGGATCAGAGTCAAGGATTTGCACTTGCTGACAAATTCTTTAAGTGTATATGGTGGTATTAAGGAATGGGGCCTTTCCATTTCTGCAAAGAGGAAACGTCTTTTCTCGATTTTTATTTTTGATTCTTTTATACTTGATGAAGTGAAATTTTACGTGCACCACATTACATATTTTGTGTGTTTTTGATTTGTCTAGCTGAGTGTGTGTGTGTGTGTGTGTGTAAATACCCAACAGGGGAAAGTAAATAGATGCACTATTTGTTGTACTGTTCTATTCAGTTGACCATTTTTTTTTTTTAAAGTTCTTTTTGTTTTCATTATTTCCAGGCATTCCATTGATCCACTCGATTCTCTTGACTGGGGTAAAAGAGGATTTTTTTTACAGAGCCACTCTGTGTATAGTGATGTTTTATTTTTTTGTTTTGTGGTTTTTTTTTTTGTTGCCAGTAAGTGAAGGAATACTACCACTGCGAATGCATAAATATCACATGACTGATCAAACCACTACATTGTTTCTGGCTCTGGAGCATGGTGCTGTGTGTTACTACAGTAATCAGGGCATTGTTTGAGCATACACACTACATAAATAAGGTGTTCATTTATGAAATCTCGGTCTCTGTTTTGGCGCCAGTTCTACAGTCAGCCTTATGCTCTCAGACATTTTTGCTGTCCATCATTTCAGGGGAGCAGGCTTTTCTCAAGGTTCATACTAGCTGCTACTCTTCCAATGAGAAAAATCACTGTGAGACCGAACTGGCAAAACAATAAGGGTACAAGGTGAATTGTATTGAGCCACAAATATCATCTCACCCACCCAAAATTTTACAGCTGCTTCCTCATTCCTGACATTATCTACTGACCCTAAAGGACTATAACCTCTGAACACAGACGAGAGACCACTAAAAGTCCTCATATTTCAGTGCTAGCTTTGCAAATGTTAATGTATTCAGGAGTAGCACTGGACACTAGAAGCTACAATGGTTTAATTAATAAGAAGAACTCTGCTTATTTCGAAGTAGGTGCAAATACTATGTTGCAACTTTTTGTGAAGGGTTTTTTTTTTTTTTTTTTTTGTGAAAATGGGCTGGACTTATCGGTGTTCATCTATATATTGCTGTAAGATAACACTGCACTGGCAGACATATGTGTAACGGGATGTTTTTGTGTTTCTCCGCGAGGCCTGAAAGAGGTTTGAACCTCATCCTTTATCCTCTGGAGTTTTTGATGGAGACGCAGCCCTAACTGAGCCCTTCTGTTGCTTTTGATACCAATGTTTTTAACAATGTTTTTTCCAGTACTTATTAATATTATCTTCACCTCTTTTAATGCTGGTTTGTAAGAGAACCGTACTGTACACATCATCTCTCCTCTCGATAGATATGTAAAACAGGAAACTGTATTTAGTCTTTTTAATGATTTTGACACTGGAATTGCTGTATGCAAGTATAATGCTGAAAAAAGAAAATAGTTGGTACAAAATGTGCTAGTGTAATTTTTGTTTTCTCAGATCAAATGAAAAAGCCTTAAATGTGCTGTGAGACAGATTTATTACTCACTTGATGTTGGTTGTTGCCTCAGAGCAACCCACTGGATGTTGTATTGCTATATAATGGAATAAAGGATGCATGGAATATTGAACATACCTTTTTTTTCCCTTTTTGTGAAGGTTGCTGATCTGTATTTGCTCGTCACTTCAAGCCTAATTTACAGTCCGGTTCATAAATATTCACACTTATTTCATCTATTGTTCTAGTTGTCTGGCAGCCTATATAGAAGTTTTATATTAAATAAAGATTTTTTATATTTTAAGGGGTCAAAAATTGGTCAATCATAAATCAAATTACTTTTAATAATTGGTTGCAAATCAGTAAGTCTGGAACCTACAGTCATTACCCGACACTGGATTTCATACCTGGTGATCCTCTGCCAGGCTTTTACTGCAGAAGTCTACATGTTTGCCTTAACACGTCTTGGGTTGCTTTTAAAGCATGCTTCAGGTCCTTGTTCATCTGCTCTGTGAAGCACCGTCCAATAAGTTTCGAAGCATTTGACTGAATCTGAGCAGATAATATAGCCCTGTACACTTCAGAGTTTATCCTGCTGCTTTTCTCAAGCAGTCACATCAATAAATACAACAGAACCAGTTCCATTGGCTGTCATGTACCGATCAACCTTAACATTAAACCACCTGCCTGATATTGACCACACCCCTTGTGCCATCAAAACAGCCCTGTCCTTTTGAGGCATGGACTGCTGTAGTATCTGGCACCTGGGGCCCGTTTCACGAAGGAGGTTAAGTGAAAACTCTGAGTATGTTAATCCTGAAATGAGGGAAACTCTGGGTTTTCCGTTTCAGAATGGGAGTTATGTTAAACCCGAGAGAGCAGAGTAAGTCAAGCTCGTTTCTGAAAGAGAGGTAACTTGTACTCCGAGTCAGTTACCATGGCAACTTACTCTGTGAACCTAACCTGGTCGGGAGCAGGTTTTCTTCGGTAAACCCAGAGTTTCTTTAGGTCTCCTCCCCTTTTTTATAGAGGAAGCGGTGTTTAAAAACCTCATTGATCTTTCGGTACATTCATTGCGCACATTTCGCTCACACAGAGAGCAGCTAAGGGAATGAAATGGCATGTCCTTTTATGGACATCCTGTTGATGAAGAGGCTGGATTAATTCTTAGGGAGTTACATTTACGTCGGGAGAGGATTTTGAGGCCCAGAGTGTATTTTTTGTCATATCCCTATGCAATGGACATGGGGGGGGGGTCCAAGCGCTGGATGGAAGCCCCCCGCGCCATACTTTCCTCACTTTCACTCGCATTTATAACAGTCTGTCACAACGTGAGGGTTCACAGTGAACTCGGCGGGAGGATGTGCACGTGAATGTACCGTTAATGATCAAAAACTGGAACTGACAGCCTAGATCTTAAGGTGTCTAGTTACTTACTGTCTTAAAAAAGCTGCTGTCTCCATTTCTTACAGGCTGAGCTGCTAAAATACATCACCGAACTTGTGTTTAGTCTGGGCCAAACCAAGTGTACAATTGGGGACACACACGCCGATTTTCCTTAACAAACGTGAATATATTCAAAAAGAATATAAATAAATAAATAGAATAGATGAAGAAAAGACAGATCTGTAGGCAGGGAAAATGAAAGCGGAACATATAGAAAATATTTTCTCCTGTATATTGGGGGGGACAGATTGGTAGTTCCTCAACATTGGGGAGGGGGCGGGTCACGAAAATGATATCGACATTTTATTGTATAAAAGTAATTAAAATGTAAACTTATGCATTTAAGGGGCGCGTGGTGGCTTAGTGGTTAGCACGTCCACCTCACACCTCCAGGGTCCGGGGTTCGAGTCCTGCCAGGGCCATGTGTGTGTGGAGTTTGCATGTTCTCCCCATGTGTCGGGGGTTTCTTCCGGGTTCTCCGGTTTCCTCCCCCAGTCCAAAGACATGCACGGTAGGCTGATTGGCGTGACTAAAGTGTCCATAGTGTATGAATGTGTGTATGTGATTGGGCCCTGCGATGGATTGGCACCACTGCCATTAGGGAATACTGTTGCCATGAACGGGTGTACTTGGGGTGTACTGTAACAATGTTTAGGTAGGTGTCTACGTAACATCCACATGAATGCCAGGACCCAAGGTTTCCCAGAAGAACATTGCTCAGAGCATCACACTGACTCCACTGGCTTGCTGCCTTCCCATAGTTCATCCTGGTGCCATCTCTTTCCCAGTTAAGCGACGCACCTGCACCCGGCTGTCCACGTGATGGAAAAAAAAAAACAGGATTCATCAGACCAGGCCACCTTCTGCCATTGCGCCATGATCCAGTTCTGATGCTCACATGCTACTGTAGCTCTTCTGTGGGATTGGACCAGACAGGCTAACCTTCGCTCCACACATGCATCACAATGAGCCTTGGGCACCCATGATCCTTTTGCCAGTTCACCAGTTATCCTTTGTTAGACCACTTTTGGTAGGTACTAGTTACAGCATACTGGGAATAACCCACACGACCTGTCATTTTGGAGATGCTCTGACCCAGTCGTCTAGCATTCACAATTTCGCCCTTGTCAAAGTCACTCAGATCTTTGTTTGCCCATTTTTCCTGCTTCCAAAACATCAACTTGGAGAACCAACTGTTCACTGGCTGCATAATTGGGGGGGGTCGCATATAGAAAGAGCTGTAATCCCTACACCGTTCAGCCAATTTGGATGTACATTCCTTCAAAGTTTATTATTATTGTTGTTATTATTGTTGTTGTTATTATTATTATTATTATTATTATTATTTTTCTTTCAACTCCTATATACTGTGGTAGACATAAAACAACCATACATTTGAGTTGTAATGGACCGGACTGTATTTCCACTATTCACCACAGATTATCTCATGTAAAAACTCATTTGGATGCAAAATGTAAGTTGGGATGCTTTACTCAGGAAAAGAAATCTCAGACTTGTTTGGGATTCTGCTTGGGCAGAGTTGAGCCCAAGGCGGAAGTTAAGTTTATACAGAATAATAATTCTTATTTATAATATACTGATTTTCACATATTCAAGGTCACTTTGTAGCATTTTCATTTTATTCTCTTTCTTAAAACAAAAGCAAAGAAAGATCATTTAAAAAAATCAGTGACCTTGAAACTCCATTTTTCCCTGTAGATTTTGTCTGAAAATGATGTTTTTACATAATGTTGGCAGAAACAAAGGCAGCACTTATCTGGTAGCTCAAGCTGGCGGCCAAAATCAAGCCACAAGGGGCAGAAAGTGCTTGTTAATGTGAGTCACTTATGTCATCTGCACAGTGCGTTTCTCTTTTTAACACCATATCCACTCTTCATCCTGCTCTTGCTTAGTGAAGGGTGATGATGTCCCACCGAGCACACTTCAGCATTAATCACTTCTGTCCAAACCACCTGGAGTGGCCTGTTGATTAGTTACTGGTTCACGTGAGGGTCATAGGGGAAGTAGAAGGTTGGCTAGGTGCCATAACTGCTGCCAGTTCTTGAGCCAAAGTCCTGTTCTACACACCTACATGTGAGAATTAGAAAAATAGATGGATGGTTAAGAAGAGAGACAAAAACAAATCCATGCTTCAAGGTTATTGGCTTGGTGGTGGAACAAAACAAACAAAATGAGGGGGGGGGGTCAATTGTAATTTCTATATTTATAATTAGGAATAATATTTACTTTTATTTATTCCTTTTCAGAGACTTTTATCAAAGCATCTCATTGTTTTCAACAAATGACCAGAAACAAGTGCAAGATAGATATGAAGAACAAAGGAAGCCCCAACTAATACAAGTTTGTTTGTTTTTTGAGTCTACGCTTGTATTCATGGGCCCCAGTTATCGTATTACATAAAAAATGCGACACTGTTTCATAAGCATAACACTGAAGTCTTGTATGCAGAATACAATTAACCTTAATCATACGCATGTGTGCAGGACATGTGTACAAATGTACTAAATGTAACTTAAACTTTTCTTTTATTTATTTATTTTGTTAAAACCTGAAATTCATTTGATTTGTAAGAATAATTCATGGCAGTCTTCCATATATCTGTCCAAACTGTTAGAATTATGGTTTTCACAATGCAGTGTGTCTCAATACTTAAGTTCCAAGAGCAGTGTTACCAGCCTTTGGTGACCACACCCTCATCCCCTCATCCCCTCGTGGCACCATGCTGTATAAGCTTAGAGCTTTGAGCAGGTGAGGAGTTTTGGTTATAAATGTTTGATTACAAGAAAAGTTGCACATGTCTGGAACAATTTAATTTTTTTTTAACCAGAAGGAAGTCAATAGTGTCCGTGTGTTTTCATATTTTGGAATCTTTGTGACAGATGAATATCATTACCTACTGCTTACATGGGAAAGCTTTGACTAGCCTAATGTTAATTCCACTAGGAAACATGCAAACACTACAACATTTGTGAAGCAGAGTTTCCCCTCCTTATTTTCCTCCTCAGCTTGCACAACTCTCAATTCATACCCATCAGCCAGATCTTCCCTATCATACGACAGCTAGAAATTGGGACGGGTAATGGCTAACACATGCTTCCACTGAGATATGTAAAGCCAGTCAACTTAATTTTATTAAAACTCCATAGCTATGTTGCATTGTAACACAATATGCTCACACAAAAACACTATCTGCCCTATTTTTCATACATGAGCTCACAGATGGCCACGATTGGCTAGAGAGTATGACATGACTCATACTCCGCGCACGGCCATGGATGGCTTTGGCATTGTTGGGATTCTCACGCTCTTCCAATGATACAATGAATTCTTTTTGTTGTGCCTCTCAGGAACGTGAGATATTTTGATTAGATTTTTTTTTTTAATTTCCAATAAGAATGCAGTCAAGCTATTGATGGAAAACCACAGATTCCATGGAAGTCCAGTTTCTCAGGACTCTGTTGTACACAGATATACAGAATCTCACAAAAGTGAGTACACCCCTCACATTTTTGTAAATATTTGATGATATCTTTTCATGGGACAACACTGAAGAAATGACACTTTGCTACAATGTAAAGTAGTGAGTGTACAGCTTGTGTAACAGTGTAAATTTACTGTCCCCTC
>JAFFST010046428.1:28607-39649 GCA_022414735.1 Noturus placidus | reverse complement strand
CACCTTTAATAATAAACACCTTCATTTACAAATTGCATTTTGTGTTTACTTGTGTTGTTCTTGACTATTGTTTAAATTGGTTTGATGTTCCGAAACACTTAAGTGTGACAAACATGCAAAGGAACAGGAAATGAGGAAGGGGGCAAACACTTTTTCACACCACTGTATATGGTATAAAATAATGTTTGTTTATTGTGTTCTTTTATGTAGCACCATGGTTCCGGAGGAACGTTGTTTCGTTTCACTGTGTCTCCACCAGCTGTTATGGTTGAAATGACAATAAAGCCACTGGACTTGACTTCACATCACTCTGACACACTCATGTCCATTTCTCCTTTACAACATCAGAAGGATTCGTCCATTTCTATCCACACAGACCACTCAGGTGCTTGTTCAGTCCCTTGCCATTTCGAGACTGGATTACTGCAACTCGCTCGTGGCAGGTCTTCCTCTGAGTGCCATTCGACCTCTGCAACTGATCCCACAACTGATCCCACAACACCCCACTGCTATGCTCCCTCCACTGGGTTCCTGTAGCTGCCTGCATCAGATTTAAAACACTGATGCTTGCCTAAAAATCTAAAAATGGACCAGCACCCACCTACTTCAAAGGATTTATCACACCCCGCACTGCACCACACTCCCTCTGATCCTCTAGTACTGCACAACTGGTCCCACCATCTCTCAGGGTACAAAGAAGGCATGAATCAAGACTCTTCTCAGTTAGAGATGTCCAAACAGCTCAGTCACTGGCAGTATTTAAACAACATCTACCTACCTCTTCTGGAAGTATTTAAATTAGGACTTAAATTAAAAAAAAAAAGTTTTGTCTATGTGTTTTCATACTATTTTACCGCCCCAACAGAGTTTTTCAGCTAGTGGTAGTCCATGACCTTGTGAATCAGTATCAGGGTTTATTTATTAAAAAACACCATACCAATACTAGGTAGGATCCTCTTTGCCCTCAGAACAGCCTAAATTGTGGCATGGACTCCACAAGGTGTTGGAAAGATTCCTTTGACATTGTGCTCCATGATTGTATCACCTAATTGCTGCAGATTCATGCAAATTCATGCTGTGAATCTCATTCTACCCATCCTCTACTGGAAGATCCTCTACTGGATTCAGATCTGGTGACTCGAGAAGGCATTAAAGTACACTGAACACATTGTGCATCATCATGATGATGGTGCATCATCATGCTGGAGGTAGCCATTATAAGATGGGTAATTTGCAGCAATCAAAGGATGCACATGGTCAGCAACAATACTCAGATAGACTGTGGCATATTAGGGGGCCCAATATGTGCAAATAAATCATTCTTACACCACCAGCAGCCTGAACGTTGACAAAAGCCAGGTTAGGTCCATGGATTCATGCTGTTGATGCTAAATTCTAACCCTGCTATCTGCATGCAGAAGTCAAGATTCATTAGATCTAGTGATACTTTTCCAATCTTCAACTGTCAAGTGCCATCCTGTGCCCACTATGCAGTAGTCTCAGATTGGAGTGGAACCCAATGGGATCATTCTGCTGTTGTAGTCCATCCATGTGTTGTATACCATAAAGGTAAATGGTCTGTGCTTATATAGTGCCTTTTAACCTTAGCGATTCTACAAATAACTTTAAACTGTTTCTCCTTCACCCATTCTCTCTCTCTCTCTCTCTCTCTCTCTCTCTCTCTCTCTCACACACACACACACACACACACACACACACACACACACACACACCAATGGCACAAGGCCGCCATCAGGAGCTACTTGGGGTTCAGTGTCTTGCCCAAGGACACATCAGCATATTGAGGGGCTGGGGATCGAACCGCCAACTCTGCTATTTGTGGACAACCTGCTATACCACCTGAGCCACAGCCACCCCACAAATATTACACCGTGCTGTTCTTGTTACTTGAGTTCCCAGATTACCTGGCAGGGAGTGCAAAATGAAGCAAGTTATTTAGCAAAGGAAAAAAAAGACAGCATGGATGGAACATTTCTTGTTCATATTTAGTCAGTAGAATGAGGAGTGTGAAATAATACTACTGTAATTGCTTTTGTTCATATCTCCAAAAAAGCATACCATTTTAGAAATGTCACATTTTGCATCCATGGTTTGGGTCTAAACTACTACTACTACTACTACGACTACTACTACTACTACTACTACGACTACTACTACTACTACTACTACGACTACTACTACTACTACGACTACTACTACTAATAATAATAATAATGAAATTAGCAACAATAATAATAAATACAATTATATAGACATTGTACCTAGTAGAGGTTCTTACTTAGAATAACACTAAGACATGCTTATGAACAGTGAGCCACATCGTTGGCTCCATTTTAAAAGCCTATTAATAGATTGATTAATTAAATAATGTCAAATAATAAATTAATTAATTCTGTTTGGTTTTTTATGATAACAGCTCTGTATAACTTGATAATATATTTCATTGCACCAAATGTATAACTGAATCCTATTTAACAGTCCAAATCATTCATTCATGGATGGATTATTTCCAATTATGGCTTAATACTAATTGACGGATGGACGCAGTTCTGCAGTAGCCCTTGTAGCACTGCTAATTGATTATTCATGCTGTGAAATCAATTGGGATTTGGCAACCTGTTATTTTGGGTCTGTGGGAGTAAAATATGTGGAAGCATACTGTCCCATTTTTTTTAATTGTTCTTTTAAAATGTTAAACTGTATCAATAATTACCTCATTATACTTACTTAGCTACTGGCTTAGTAGTTAAATTACTAACTACCAGAATATTATCTAGATAGCTAGATGGTTGGCCAAGTGACACACAGCTACTTCTCATATCTGTAACATGGTCATGCTAATTCCTATAATATGGTCATCCCTAATTTCTCCATCTGGGGATTAATAAAGTATTATATTATTATCTTATCTTATGAGGTTATTACAGAATTCAATCCAGTTTACACACAAATAGCATTCACATTTAGCATGACTGAAAGAACATGGGAGAAGATGATTCATGTTCTTCAAAGGACTCCCCCCCCTTCTTTCCTCGAATTTGGTCATTTACCAAAGTCACCTCTCCTATCACACAGCAGCTACCAACAAGGGCTAGCTATGCGGCATTACAAAGTGGTGTAACACTCAGAGGAAAGCGCTATCTAAATGGTAAATAGCGCACTTATATAGCGCTTTTATCCAAAGCGCTTTACACTGTGTCTCATTCATCCATTCACACACACACTCACACACCAATGGTAGCAGAGCTGCCATGCAAGGCGCTAACTTGCCATCGGGGGCAACTTGGGGTTCAGTGTCTTGCCCAAGGACACTTCGGTGGAGTCACATGGGCCGGGAATCGAACTGCCAATCCTACGATTAGTGGATTAGTGGACAACCTGCTCTACCACCTGAGCCACAGCCGCCCCTCTGCCCTCTTTTGCATACACAAACTCACAGACACCCATGATTGGCAAGTATCACTGTGATTGACAGGCAAGACAGAATGGACAATTTTGTTCCCTTGGTTTCTGGCCATGGATGACTGTTGTTTGGAGACGAGTTAGATCTTCAGACTATGCAGACTATGCAGACTATACAGATGCTGATCAATTTGACAAAATACCTGAGGCAATGCAGAGAATCCTTTATGTATCATAGAAGGTACAACATTCAAAAACTCATCCAAGAATACACATCAATCACACAAAACCACAACCAGGACATTCTGGACGGGGGAAAAAACAACTCAAAGAGAGAGTTTCAACTTCCTCAGTCTAACTTGCAACTGTAATTTATAAAAATGAAGATTCAAAAAGCCAAGGAACTTTATCCTGCATAGGATTTTGAATTGAAATGAATCTGCCCTGATTTTCTGTGCAGGATGTTCATCATTTTGAGACTTAGCACTCTTGCTCTCAGTAAGTGAGAAGTTAAACTCATGGACATGGGCTGACGAAGATGGCATGTTGAGTCAAAGAGCATGAGTCATAAACATTTAGGAATGCCAAGTTTTGCTATGTTTGGCTAAACTAGAAGATAATTTTATGTGAATTCCATTGGTGGCAAATATTAATTTACATGTACAATCAAATAAATCTTTACAGTTTATGCTGACACATGTGTGCCTACATGTACTTCAACATATAATAATATACAGTACATGTAGAAAATGATACAACTAAGAATAATGAAACACATGGAATATAAATGTTAAATTGTAGAAATTATGGTTGTTGTAGCTCAGTGGTTAAGGCTTTGGCCTACTGTTCAAAAGGTTATTCCTTCAAATCCCAGTACCACCACATAACCCTCTGCTGCTCAGCTCGGTTGTAAGGTACACTGGATAAAAGTTTTGGCCAATTTAATTAATGCAATGTCACTGGGAAATTCATTGTTTCCGACCCACGTCAACAAAGTGAGGAGCTACTGTCTGACAACCATCAGACTCCGCATCAGTTTATAACTGGCTTAGGTGTTTGACTAGCCCAGGTGAGCATTGGGAGGCATCGGGGTGTTGAGTAATCTTACTGCCTCAGGGAAGACTCATACCACTGCACATGCACTAACCCAGAAAGACTCATTACCACTGCACTTTACATAGCTGCATCAGTCACTTTAACAATGGGACTTGTTTTTGCAGCCAGTATTGCTGCTATACTTGTGCTGTCAGCTTACAGTATACAGTCTATGTTTTGTGTATTCATTGTCCTTTGTATTTACTGTCGTGTGTATTTATTGTTTTGTTCTGTGTATTTATTGTCTTGACTTGATTAAATTAACATTTTCTCTGATCGTTGTGCTGCAACTGTAATTAGATATGTCAAATGAGGTGTTAAGCGTTAGGAAAATGATTACATTTGTGACTTGTCTCCTGTGTCCACTGTTGGCAGTGATTTGGTTTCAGGTAGCTTTACTTTCAATGAATGAGTGATAGGAGAAAAGGAAAGAATGAGAATGGAGACATGAATAGGAGACATGAATGAGAATAGGGCTTATAGAAGAAAAACACGAAGTAGAACCATTGTGTGTAGTGTACAATGTTTAACACACACAGAAAACATTTCATTTTTGACTCAAAAATAATAAAAGGTGTAAGATTTGCCCTGAATTTCTCCATGATTATTGGATTTTTTTTTTTGTCCTGAGCAGCAATGGAAGAACCAAGAGAGAAACAACTAAACACGTTAGGATAACGTTTGGGTAATTGCTAATATCAACCAATAAGCACTGTCATTTTATGGGTGCAAACAGGCACACAGTCACAATGCCAGGAACGCCCATACAGAAAATAATATGCCATTGCCAGCACTGGCAAGTAGCCACCCTAGGCTTGTTTATGCCAAGAACTGCATATATGGCCAAACCTATCTGATTCAGTGAGGCAGTGTATTGAAAGCTAATATTGCTGAACAAACAAACTTTTAATTGAAATAAGCTTTCTTCCGAGCTAATTCCATGTATTGGCAACAAGACAGGAATAAAATAACGCATTCAAAGTCATCATTGCATCCTTGGACTACTAATCCTTTGCCTAGCAGGAATAATCCATAAAATCCATTTGAACCAGATGAAATGGATCAAACATTGTGGAACATCTGCTCTATCATGCACATTGTCTGTTCATAACCATATGTCATAATGAAGTATAAATCAATGAACTCATTAATGAAACAATAAACTCAAAAAGAGAGAATGAGCAAGTCCACATTTGGTTGGTCCAATCCATGGACGCAACTTGTGCTTTGTTAATGTCGGTGTTCTCTCTGGTTGAGAATGTATCACAAATCACATTGTATCTTTGTCAAATATGGGATGGAATCAGGAAATGCCTGCTTGTCAGTGTGATTCACAGCACTGACTGTCTTCTACCACACGTTGAGTGTAAACCAGGCCTCATCTGACCACCTTCTAGTGGTCACCAAAATGGTTTGACTACACAAGAACTATAAGATAACTATAACATGGTGTTTGTTTGTTTTTCTCGAATTGCCCGTGTCTGAAAAACAACCTCAACTCTCTTGAAATATTGTAGTTTGACTGACTGACCCCAATCCTCTCTCTGTCCAACAAATGCATTGGCCTTGTTTCTGGTCAGTTGCTGTTAAACCTAATTGTGAAAAGTTTTATACCTGGATTGGAGCATTCCAATGTAATATGCAATTTGTTGTGTTATGTTGTACTCACTATTGCATCTCTCAGCCTCAACATTTTGGAAAATAATTATTATTTATGCCATTCTGTCAGTGCTACAATTAACATGCATTATTCAGTATCTCATACAATTATTGGTAATCTTCACTGCGAGCAACCAACCCTATAATATATATCCCATTACCATTCATTGTGTAATGCTTATTTCAATCCTAGCAATTGGTATCAGATACACTAGACAGACCCTAAAGCCAGGCTTTATGGAAGAGTGACAAGAAGAAAGCCATTATTGTGGAAAAAAAAACATGAAAGATGGTGTTGGAGACCCAGCACTCACAAATGTGTAAAAAACGGCTGATGAGATCAAAATGTAACTTTTTGGCCTTGGTACAAAATTCTATATTACTAGATGGGAACTGACCACTGCTCATCACCCTGAGACCTGGTCAGGGTTGAGGGCAAGATGGCAAGATTGATGGAGCCAAATACAGGAAAATCCTAGATGAAAATCTGTTCCACTCCATGAGACTTGAGGCCTGGGCAGTAGCTTTACTACAAGTAGAAAAGCTATTAGTGTATATTTGCCAGAGGTTAGGTGGTAACATCACTGCTTTTAAAGTCAGATAGTACATAGAAAAGAAACCATAGACTTACTCATAATGTTATGAGTAATATTATGAGTATAATATTATGTATTTTAATCCATCAAGATTGATATGTTTTGTAAAGTAATTTGACCACTCTCTCTGACAATGAACTGAAAAAGGTCAAAAGTGACCTGAAAAGACTGGTGGGTTTTTTTTTCTGGATTTTTTTTCTGAGAACTGAATATAAATAAGTGTCAGTGCCAGTTCAGGTTAGTCAGGTCAAGTTCAGCTGGATCTTCATCACTAATTACAGATCTTCAGTTCTCCAAGAGGGACCCTTGGAGATGCAGTGGCTGCACCTCTTGCTTTTTATTTAAAAGACAACAAAAGGCAAGAGAAACTGAATTGGTCCACAAAATGTCAGCATCCATAAATGGACATTGTCGTGTTGAGAGAGTGACTGGCAATACATACAAGAAGTACTCAATTCTCACAGGAACAATTAAATTCAATGGTGCTCTGTGAGAATAAGACCTTCAGAGCCAAGGTTGTTACTGTTTGCCTTTGTATTGATGGATACATACACTTGTGTTGTATAAGTAGCATTAGCATCTGAATAAAGTTGTATACTATCCACTTAGTGTCTACTAATTTATTTTTTTTAATGAACGATACTCTATGATATCTCCCTGGAAACACTGGGTGGAAAAACCCAGATGTGGAAATGTCAGACAGTATGGTCTGTAAATCTTTGGCTTTAAAAGTTTCTCCACCTTAGATACATCAATCGAGTTCATAATTGGTGTCAACAAGAGATAGAGATAGAACTGGTTTTAAATTGTGCAGTTTTAATTTTTGTTTGTACCTTCCCCCAAATTTTGTTGGTTCTATTTCTCAGTATATAAACAAACTGGTTTGGTGTAAACAATTGCAAACCTGATCAGGCAGTTATGGTCTGCACTTATATAGCACTTTTATCCAAAGCGCTTTACACTGTGTCTCATTCACCCATTCACACACACACACACACTCACGCACCAATGGTAGCAGAGCTGCCATGCAAGGCGCTAACTTGCCATCGGGAGCAACTTTGGGTTCAGTGTCTTGCCCAAGGACACTTCGGCATGTGGAGTCACATGGGCCAGGAATCGAACCGCCAAACCTATGATTAGTGGACAACCCGCTCTACCACCTGAGCCACAGCCACCACAGTTAATAAAAATGAATAAAGGAACAATGTCATTGCCAGCATACATTTATGGTCTTTGTCTGCCCCATGAGCGTCATATCTAACTGTTTGCTACTGCCCCAATATTACTTTCATAGAGCTCCTGCTTGCATGACATTTTTTGCTTTTCACTTGTGGGATCCCAGTCCCGATGCACACCTCAAATCTTAATCAGATGCCCTGTGAACCTTTCTGGCAAATTTTTGAAATAAATAAATAGTGCACCTCTGTATTCATATCTGTTAAAGCACATTATCATTTCATTCTGAATAATGCATTCATATTCAGTTACATCCTTAATGTGCTGTAATAAAAATGAGGACAAATAGTTAGTCTGATAGCTTCTTTTGATTTGCAGTTATCAGAAGAGGTGAAGTCAATAATGGATGCAGCTTGAAACTCCAAGGGCGTAACCATGGTATAGACATTTAATTGTCCTTAGCCCAAATGTAGTATAAAGGAACGAAATGCTGTGCAACTTTCCTCACTTTCACTCACATTTATAACAGTCTGTCACAACGTGAGGGTTCACAACAAACACGGCGGGAGGATAAACAAGTGAATGTAATGTTAATGGTCAAAAACCGGAACTGACGTTAGCCTAGCCTACTTCGTGTTATCAAAAGTTAATTGACGTTCTTAAGAACAAACCAAGCCATGATATCATGCCTTCTATTCTAAGCTAAGGTTACCTACTATTTAGCGATCTAGTTACTTACTGTCTGAAAAAAGCTTGTATACT
The DNA here is from genome assembly GCA_022414735.1 of Noturus placidus. Classification (NCBI taxonomy): domain Eukaryota; kingdom Metazoa; phylum Chordata; class Actinopteri; order Siluriformes; family Ictaluridae; genus Noturus; species Noturus placidus. The sequence goes on along the minus strand of JAFFST010046428.1, from coordinate 30,938 downwards.
CTGCTGCACTTTTCTACACTTGTCTGCTGTCTCCATTTTTTACAGACTGAGCTGCTAAAATATATCAACATACTTTTGTTGAGTATGGGCGCAACCAAGTGTACAACTGGACGTGGGGGGGCGCACCTATTTTCCTTAACAAACGGAAATATATTAAAAAGGAATAGACATAAATAAATAGAATAGATGAATAAAAGACAGATCAGTTGTCAGGGTTCATTAAAGGGGGACATATAGAAAATATTTTGTACTGTATATTGGGGGGTACAGATTGGTATTCTCTCAACATTGGGGGGCATACGACCCCTCCCCCCCAAAGAATGTGTGGTTACGCCCATGCTCAACTAAAATATAAACATAAAAAACATAAAGAAGATCTAAAAACAAAAACAAAAAATAGAGGGCATTGAGCTCACACTAATTTGAAGAGAGACTTCTGCTTAGTCGCCTATCTCACTGGTTTTTCTCCTGAGACATGAGGCACCAGTAATCTCACATGCCTCCTTTAGTATTAAAGGTCTCAATAAAGTCACACTGTGCTCAGATTTGACGAATTAATGATTAATGATGTCAAGTTCGTTAAAATACTCTACCAAACTTATTTAGTGATGATTAGTACAAGCATACAAATGTGCATTTAGAAAGATGAATAGGTTGCTTTTGTCTAATTATATGTAGAGATAAGTACAGATGTACTTAAAGCAGTGTTTTTGATATGCCAGTCGAAGTACACTCATGTGCTTTTTGTATGCTAACATCCTCTTTTCAAATATCATATTGTTTTTCAGATGTCACTTTTTTAAAATTTGTGTTTTCTGTGCAGGTGTTCATCCAGCCCATGGAAAATAAAAATAAAAATAATTTTAATCTGTCAACTAAATCGCACTATCCAGTGTCACCCAGGAGAGGATGGGTTCCCTTTTGAGTCTGGTTTCTTCCTCATGTCACGTCAGTGAGTTTTTCCTTGCCACCGTCACCTCTGGCTTGCTCATTAGTGATAAATTCATACATTTAAAATCTATATCCTGAATTTATATATTTCTGTAAAGCTGCTTTATGACAATATCCATTGTTAAAAGCACTTATACAAATAAAACTGTAATTAATTTAATTGAATACGGTCAAACATCCTTTATCTCTCATCTCTTTTTTGGATGAAGACTGGCATCCCATTCAGATTGGGCTCTGTATTCATGTCGTACAGTATTTCACTGATACATGCAGTGAAACGTCCCAGTGCATCCCATTGCGGTTATAGGAAATATAGACTCTCTTGGAATGCTGCATGATCAATCAAACTAGTGTACCAGAGCTAACTGTTGTATAACAGTATTTAAGCATATCAAGTTAAAGCTAGGAAGTGGAAGCAAAATTAACCAACCATCATCAGGAGTGGGGTTTCCTAAACTGGGAATCTTACTCATGAGAGTACAGATTTCTACAGATTTAATTGTTTACAACAGATGGTTGCAGATTAGATTTTTGCTCTACATTCCCTTTAATAGCTGAAAGATTCATTGGTATTCTTGTATGTAAATGTAACTCTAAGGAATATACATGTATAGCTGACTTCACATCATATTGTATTGTGGTATCAGCCATATAGTGAGGTACACTTTGCTTTGTGTTTCACCATATCAATATTATGATAATACTTCTATATTGATGATACTGCTATGTGGAAAAACTACATTAGCAGATCATACTAAGAAACTGATGAACGAACAAACTAGAAAACACCAGATGTGAGGCATAAACATAGTGGTAAGTACATTTCCATAGTGGTAAGTTTTTCATTCTTTCTTTTTTTTGTCAAAACACAAAGCAAAATTATCGGTACGATTCATCAGGAAGTTAGCATTTACGCATTTAGTAAGATTTAGCAGAGTGAAATAGTTGATTAAATGAGCTATTTTACAAGGCAGCCAGCATATGGAATGCTAGAGACCCATCTCGAGTGGACACCATTTTATATTTGGGTTCCAGTCAAATCAAAGATACAGAGATAAAGTGGCAAAGAAAGACACTGAGAGAATATGAAGGAAAGGACAAACGAGAAGCTAAGGAGAAAGCCTGGCTGGAAGTGGATGAAAGGGCTCCACATCTTAATGACAAGGTAAAAGCAAAAGTAAGTGTGATGAAATCAACTTAAGAAAATCAGCAATTGAAGCTTGAACCTTTTTTTGTTTTAAACACGATGAAGCACACAAATGAATGAACACTATTATCTCTTTTATTTCACACGTTTGTAGTAGCCATAAATGGGGCGGCTGTGGCTCAGTCGGTAGAGCGGGTTGTCCACTAATCCACCAACCGTGGGGTTGGCGGTTC
>JAFFST010046426.1:9290-21514 GCA_022414735.1 Noturus placidus | reverse complement strand
CTCTCCCTCCCCCCCTCTCTCTCTCTCTCTCTTTTTCTCCCTGCCGCCCTCTCTCTCTCTCTCTCCCTCTCCCTGCCGCCCTGTCTCTCTCTCTTTTTCTCCCTGTCGCCCTGTCTCTCTCTCGCTCTTTTTCCCTGCCGCCCTGTCTCTCTCTTGCTCTCTCTCCCTGCCGCCCTGTCTCTCTCTCTCTTTTTCTCCCTGCAGCCCTGTCTCTCTCTCTCTCTCTCTTTCCCTCTCTCTCTCTCTCTCTCTCTCTCTCTCTGCCGCCCTGTCTTCTCTCTCTCCCCCTGCTGTCCTGTCTCTCACTCTCTCTTACTCTCTCCCTCTCTCTCTCCCTGTTACCCTGTCTCTCTCTCGCTCTCTTTCCCTCCCTGCCGCCCTGTCTGTCTCTCTCTTTTTCTCCCTGCAGCCCTGTCTATCTCTCTCTTTTTCTCCCTGCCGCCCTGTCTCTCTCTCGCTCTTTTCCCTGCCGCCCTGTCTCTCTCTCGCTCTTTTTCCCTGCCGCCCTGTCTCTCTCTTGCTCTCTCTCCCTGCCGCCCTGTCTCTCTCTCTCTTTTTCTCCCTCCCTCTCCCTGCCGCTCTCTCTCTCTCTCTCTCTGCCGCCCTATCTCTCTCTCTCTGCCGCCCTGTCTCTCTCTCGCTCTCTTTCCCTGCCGCCCTGTCTCTCTCTCCCTCCCTCCCTCTCTCTCTCTCTCTCTCTCTCTCTCTCTCTCTCTCTGTCTCTCTCTCTCTTTCTCTCTCTCTCTCCCTCTCTCTCTCTCTCTTTCTGCCGCTCTCTCTCTCTCTCTCTCTCTCCCTCCCTGCCGCCCTCTCTCTCTCTCTCCCCCTGCTGTCCTGTCTCTCACTCTCTCTTACTCTCTCCCTCTCTCTCTCCCTGTTACCCTGTCTCTCTCTCGCTCTCTTTCCCTCCGCCCTGTCTCTCTCTTGCTCTCTCTCCCTGCCGCCCTGTCTGTCTCTCTCTTTTTCTCCCTGCCGCCCTGTCTGTCTCTCTCTTTTTCTCCCTGCCGCCCTGTCTCTCTCTCTCTCTCCCTGCCGCCCTGTCTCTCTCTCTCTTTTTCTCCCTGCAGCCCTGTCTCTCTCCCTCTCCCTGCCGCTCCCTCTCTCTCTTTCTGCCGCCCTGTCTCTCTTTCTGCCGCTCTCGCTCTCTCTCCCTCCCCTGCCGCCCAGTCTCTCTCTCTCTCTCCCCCTGCTGTCCTGTCTCTCACTCTCTCTTACTCTCTCCCTCTCTCTCTCCCTGCCGCCCTGTCTCTCTCTCTCTTTTTCTCCCTGCAGCCCTGTCTATCTCTCTCTTTTTCTCCCTGCCGCCCTGTCTATCTCTCTCTCCTCTCCCTGCCGCCCTGTCTCTCTCTCTTTTTCTCCCTGCCGCCCTGTCTCTCTCTCTCTCTCTTTCCCTGCCGCCCTGTCTCTCTCTCGCTCTCTCTCCCTGCCGCCCTGTCTCTGTCTCTCTCCCTGCCGCCCTCTCTCTCTCTCTCTCTTTTTCTCCCTGCCGCCCTGTCTCTCTCTTGCTCTCTCTCCCTGCCGCCCTGTCTCTCTCTCTCTTTTTCTCCCTGCAGCCCTGTCTCTCTCTCTCTCCCTCTCCCTCCCTCTCCCTGCCGCTCTCTCTCTCTCTCTCTGCCGCCCTGTCTCTCTCTCTCTGCCGCCCTGTCTCTCTTTCTGTCGCCCTGTCTCTCTCTTTCTGCCGCTCTCTCTCTCTCTCTCTCTCTCTCCCTGCCGCCCTGTCTCTCTCTCGCTCTCTTTCCCTGCCGCCCTGTCTCTCGCTCTCTTTCCCTGCCGCCCTGTCTCTCTCTCGCTCTCTCTCCCTGCCGCCCTGTCTCTCTCTCTCTTTTTCTCCCTGCCGCCCTGTCCCTCTCTTTCTCTCCCTGCCGCCCTGTCTCTCTCTCTCTCCTTCTCCCTGCCGCCCTCTCTCTCTCTCCCTGCCACCCTGTCTCTCTCTCCCTCTCACTCTGTGTGTGTCTCTCTCTCACAGGAGAGGTTTGAGGACCAGCGTGCTGAGTCGAGGTTGACCCTGCGCCCCCCCAGTCAGGCAGCTCCATGTGCACCTGTGCAGAACTGGCATCACAAACCAGAGAAACTCATATTCGAGTCCTGCGGCTACGAGGCTAATGTATGTCCTATAACACACACACACACACACACATCAACACTTAACCTGCCATTGTGCTCATGATGATTCACACCTACTATTTAACACTGAGACAAACAGATGGACAGTCAGACAGACTGTCAAACCGCCAGAAGGTTAGACAGATGGATAGACCAAATAGACATACAGAGACAGATTGTTCAGCTAGATTGTGGCAGACAGACAGGTGGAGAGATGCACAGTATTCTATTGGTTTGACGCTGTGTGTTATTGTCTTTGCTGCTCTACCAATCAGATCACACTGTAGTAGAGTCACACTAATGATATTAAATGAATCATTACTTTGCAGTCTGTATGACGTGTGTGTGTGTGTGTGTGTGTGTAGTATTTAGGTTCCATGCTCATTAAGGACCTGAGAGGGACCGAGTCCACACAAGACGCCTGCGCTAAGATGAGGGTAAGTGTGTGTGTGTACCTCCCCACTATACTCATAAAAGGTCTTCTGAAAGTTGGGCGTGTCTTTGGGTGCTACAAACGGGCGTGTCTTTGATCTGTTGTATATCTGCAGACAATCTGCTGCACTGATTCACATAAACATTACAGAGCCAACATGTCTTGACATCATGTCTCTCTTCTGTGTGTGTGTGTGTGTGTGTGTAGAGGTCTACAGAACAGATGAGGAAGGTTCCTACTATCGTCCTCTCCATCACATATAAAGGAGTCAAGTTCATTGACGCGGCTAATAAGGTATCTCTCACTTTCTATCTTACGCAAGACGGTCTTTCCTGGATGTTGTTTTAATGTATGTGTGTGTGTGTGTGTGTGTGTGTGTGTGTAGAACATTATAGCCGAACATGAGATCAGGAACATCTCTTGTGCGGCCCAGGATCCAGAGGATTTGTGTACGTTCGCGTACATCACCAAAGACCTGCAGACCGAACACCATTACTGTCATGTCTTCAGTACGGTGGATGTGGTGAGACACACACACACACGGTCATAAAGACACACACAGACACACTTGGAGGGCTCAATGGAAATGTTCTATCCTCTGCAGAATCTGACTTATGAGATCATCCTGACTCTGGGACAGGCGTTTGAAGTGGCCTATCAGCTGGCTCTCCAGGCTCAGAGGACCAATCAGAAGCAGAAGCAAAGTTTAGCAGAAGGGACGGAGTCTGAGATCATCACCAAGAGTAGCAGACCAGTGCCTAAACCGCGTGGAGGGGCACAAAAGCCAGGGGTTGTGAGTAGATGACACATTATGTACGTTGCGTGCACGTAAATGCACACTTGTCTTGCTATACTTGTGTGGATTCGCACGTTCTCAAGAGCACCAGTAGCTGGATATTTGTAGGCTCGATATCGAATTATCGTTGAAACTTATTCAGATGGGCTGATGATTTCGATGTTGAAATTGATCCAATCAGGGTCAAGGTCAAATGTTTGAAATCGTTTGTCTTCACATGGCGACGATGTTAGTTGCACGTTCATGTTCAGGAGCACAAGTCACATTTTTATTAGTGTGGGCAGAGCTAGGGATTTATTAATTGTATCTTAGTTGTGTAAGAGCAGTGTGTGTGTGTGTGTGTGTGTGTGTTGTAGGTGGAGTCTGCAGATGACCCTTCATGGCTTGTGGAGCCCAAAGACCCCAAACACACAGTCAGCACCCCCAAGTACGAGACCCCCATCTACTGAACACATGCCCACACACACACACTATCCCCTTTCTTTGATTCCTGGGTGCCTTCACTGTGACTGCTTCCCACGTGTCACTCTCTTTCTCCTGGTCTCTCACTCTCCTTGCACTCAGTGTGTGAGATATCACACACACACACACACACATACACAGCCCCTTAATATGTACATTCACACACGCCACCCCAGCCTCTCTTCCTGCTCAGACTGGCTGTCTCTCTCGTCCTCTCTGGTGCTGCGCATGTGTGTATTGGGTGTCGGCCACGGTGAGGCTCTGTGGGCGGGGTCAGTCAGCCTTCGTCTTCCATCTGAACGGAAACGCGACTACCAAACCAAAAAAAGAATTCACCACAGCCAAGGACACAAATTGGACGCTTTTTGGATTCTTTACATTTTTTATTATTTAAATTTTGTTTCTGGTAAATGACATGGACCGAACCTCTGCGAGATTCCAGAGGTTTCGTTTGAATTGTTTGTCAGATACAATGCGTTTTTAAATCCCGCACTGTGACGAAACACATCGATCGAAGATCAGACGCTCTGTCCCAAATGCTGGAATCGATGATTTTGGTCGTGTCCTTATTGGAACGTCCGCCGTTTTCAGGCTTCAAACACGACGCGTATGTTCGCGCGTTCGAATGCTTTTAACCCATAATGCACTGTGATCATGCTGCTTACAAATTCAGATTAGTGTGTCGTGAAATAAAGGGCAGATTTGTCAGCAACGAAGAAGTTAACAGACCGGCCAAGTAGCTCAGTAGGCTTATTTAGTCTGTGATGGCGTTTTGTGTCATTGCAGAAGTTCTGACAGACATGAGTGTTTGGGGCGGAGCCAGGGGTGGGGCTTGTTTCTCTTTCCTTTTTTTTTTTTGTAGCATTGATTAATCACTGCACACGCAGGCTGTAAATCTGCACACACTTAAACATATCACTTTCACATTTTGCTGGCTTTTATACTTATTGTTTTTACCTGAGGTTAAGCCTTAAGACTTGGTCAGGTGAGCCACTTGTAGCATCACACACACACATGTTCGTTAAAATAGTGATACTGATATAAATGGTACAAGATTATTTCTTTAGTTCTCACATTTGTGTGTGTGTGTGTGTGTGTGTGTGTAAAGTATCCCATAACTTAAACATCACATGTCCTGGTACTGTAATTACTGCTCCCTTATACACATCCCAAAAAAGACCTTCTTTAGAAATAAGACATTTTCTAGAACACTCCTTACACCAATACGGTACAGAAAAAAAAACGCTTTTTATCGTCGTTTTGTTATTTATTTATTTTTTTTAAAAAACCCTGGTTGATTTAGTATCTTTTGTATTTTGATTTCTGGAACGTTTCCTCCAGTAAGTTTAGTTCACATGGCCGACATGCACCTTCAGTCAGGATCCGTTATCCTTGAGACATGTACCTGATGTACATGTTATCAGACTGTACCTGGTCTTAACCCCGCCCTGCGAAACCTTTGTTTTATTTAGTCAACGCTCTGGAAGAAATTTCGAACTTTAACGCAATTTTAAAGAGAGTTCCTTAGACATTTCTTACCATGAAAAATAGCCATAGAAGCTGGCATGGCGTGAAGAGACAAACCCACAAACAAACATGGTGTAGTTCGCTTCGGAGCAGTATCTGAACACGTGTCTGGAACAGACCAGGTTGACTTGACGCCTCACCTCAGCCAATCACGTTACAGCTTGCTGCACTTCTTTATTAGTATTTATGACCCGCCCCTTAGAGCTTTCCTTTGGGTTCTGGAGAGAAGGGAACGCTGCGGTGTAGAGTCTCGTCTCACGTTTGTGTACGATCCCAGCTGAAACAAAAACAATCGAAGCCCTCGTAGTTTTAATGGTTAGAACGGGGATTGTATTGGTTTAATGGGAGCTGTAACAGTCCCTCTGGATGGTCATTCTAGTGGATACTATTTAAGGAGGACCGGTAATTGTTTTTATTGGTTAGCTGATGGTTTGTAATGGTATTTGTAGTGGAAAGCATTGGAATTTCTTTGATGGTTTCTGTTGTTCAGCAGGGTTTATGGGGTCTTTGAAATTTACCGCAGTAACGAAGCCGTCTGTAACTGTAGTAACAGAGCAAGTCGGTTCTGTCTGCCTTAGCGCTTTGGGAATCTTTTCTTCCTTTTCATTTCATCCTTTTTTCCAGTGAGCACAGCAGACAGGTGTCATATTTTTGTTTTGGTTTAAATATATACATGTATATCTAACCTGTCTGTCTGTCTGTCTGTCTGTCTTCCTTCCCTTAGCTGAACATGATGCCAAACCACAGGACCAGTAGCATGACTCTGACTGTTCACCTTACACATCACCACTTTGATGTGTGTGTGTGTGTGTGTGTGTGTGTGTGTGTGTGTCTTAAAAGGCAGATTTACACTACAATTATCACACACATTGTCATGTTTCCTTTCGTTATTTTTCCATTGGTCATCCAACAGCTTTATTATGGATCAGTGTAAATTTCTCTCTTTCTCTGTCTCACACACACACACACACACACACAAACACACAAACAATGGGCACCTTCATCTCTTTCTGTTACACTGGATGATTTTCACTTGGTTTTTTTTTTTTTTTGGTTTTTTTTTTGGGGGTGGCACTGTGGACGTGTCCCAATCCACTCAACCCAAGTGAGGTCCTCACACACTGGACACTAACCTCGTACACTGTATATTTCATTCAGACGGGGTTAAGTGTCATGTTGTTTTAACGACTAAGCCCCGATACTGACTCTACTAGTGCACTCAGTGTAGTCACTCCGCCTGCAGTCTCACTAGTGCACTCAGACTGTAGGACATGACTATATACCTTGGCTGAGTGGACGTTTTAACGGTACAAGTCTTTTAATCTGACTCGAACTCACCTAATGGATCACTGAGGTAGTTGACCAATCCCAAGCCCTTTTAAGCCACTATAAGCAGCTACCACGACGTTTCAAAAGCCGACCATGAGGCCATCAGGACACGTGTAAAGGAAACGGCATCAGATTACTTTAAAAAAAAGTGTCATATATTGAAATATAGCTGCATCTTTGGGTTAATATATGGAGAAGCGGCGCTGATTTGGCGTGACTATGGCTTAGTAACGTGGGCATGTCTTCAAGTTTAGAGGAAGAAGTTTATTGATCTTCATATACATGCTAGCCAGCTAGCTTACAACAATTAATCACGTTTCCACACAGCTGATTTTCACAGAAGCTCGCTCCCACGACGGCGGCGCAAACATTTTAAAAGGTGAAGCTGACTTCATATCTCACAATTCATATTTTTTAAAAAATGTTTGGACATCCACTTGACATTGAGTGAGTTATGAAGAATGCACCGACAAACCATCGATTGTTCTGTATAAACAGGCTACATGCCAGTCCCTCCAGGATTGTGTGAACCGCAGGGACAGCTCATATGACGTCATCACAGCACGCGTTCGGTCAAAGCCGATCTTTTGATTCACGTGCATGGAACACGAGTACAGCTAAACGGTCTCGCTTGGTAACAAACATCACTACGAAAGAGCGTGCGAAACAATTTCCTGCAACTGAGCTAAGATTTCGCCAATCCGAGTGGTTCTCCGCACAAAAAGCACATCTTTTATTTTCGCAAAGGAAAATTTGTGTAGTAAAAATTGTGCGAATTGAACTCGCAATTGTCGGGAAACACAAACACGTCAGAATTGCGAGATGTTCGCACACAGTTGTGAGGAATACGGTCCGATTTGTGGGAAATAAAGTTGCAAATATACCTTATTTATTGTTTCCTTCCCGTGGTGTAAACGGGCTTCTGTGCATTTGACTCTCCTCCCCAGAGCTGGGATTCTTCAGCAATTACAAATGATTTTTAATACAGTAAAGAATTAACGCTTCTCTCATTTGTATAAATGTAATTTTTAACCAACTTGTGAGTAGCAGGGCTTTCTGAATAAGTCAGAGAAAATGCTGAAACGTGTGTGTGTGTGTGTGTGTGTGTGTGGAAGATGCTAAATCTAGAACAGTGCGGTACTTTACACATCTAGTGTTAGTTTACAGAAAAAGCCATTTATTTTAGAGTTTTAAATCTGAGAGTGTCGGTACAGTGCTGAACACGGGCAAGACCGCGCTAAACTAACCACGCTAAAGTCAGCACGCCTTTTTTTCTCCTGTTTCTTTTTTTGCGAGTATTTTTAATGATTCTCAGAGATTTTTTTGTTAAAGATGTGAACAATAATAGACTGTAAAGTAATCAGTGTGTATTTTGATACTTGAATATGATTCTGCTTTTATAGCTGCCTCACTCTCTCTCTCTCTCGCGCGCGATCTCACTCTCTCTCAATCTCTCTCGCGCTCTCGCTCTCTATCTCGCTCTCTCTCTCTCTCTCTCGCACTCTCTCTCTCTCGCACTCTCTCTCGCTCTCTCTCTCGCTCTCTCTCTCGCTCTCTCTCTCGCTCTCTCGCTCGCACTCTCTTTCTCGCGCTCGCGTTCTCTCTCGCTCGCGCTCTCTCTCTCGCTCGCACTCTCTCTCTCGCACGCTCGCTCGCTCGCTCGCTCTCGGTCTCTCTCTTGCTCTCTCTCGCTCTCGCTCTCTCTCTCGCTTGCTCTCTCGCTCTCTCTCTCTTGCTCTCTCTCTCTCGCTCTCTGTATGTATATGTATGTAAGGATTATTTTTCTTCCATTAATTCTGCTCATGTATTATTATTTTTTAAAAGCTCAATGTATCAGGGTGTGTGTGTGTGTGAGATAAGACAGAGTGAAAACTCACTACAGCATGAAAATGAGCGAGTGTAAATAATCCTGGGCTTCCAGTCTTTCTTTTTATTATTGATTGATTATTATTATTTTTATTTTTTTTTCATAATCTGTATATCTAATAAATAAATGAAATCTTCATGTACTCAAAATACTGCAGATTTCTGAAGTTGCTTTGGAGGCAATGGCATGTGCCAAGAGTGGACACAATACCTTTTAATATTACTTTCTTCATTTGCACTTACCGCTCCTGTAATGTGCGCTACTGCGCGTGTGGTGTCTTGGTCACTGAGACGGAGCTAGTTAGTAAAACTGCAGTACATATAGAGATTGTAGTTACAGTTTGCCATAGCCAAATGTATGTGTTCACCTGCCCATCACACCTACAGTATATGTCGAGCTCCGAGAAGACATGGTTTGGAGTGGAAGAACTCGTACACAGAGCCCTGACCTCAACCCTACTGAACACCTTTGGGATGATCTGGAACACCGGGTGCACCTCAGACCTCTTCACCATCCCAACATTAGTACCTGATCTCACTACTGCTCTTGTGTCTGAATGATCACACATCCCAAAGTGACGCCCCAAAATCTAGTCTAAAGCCTTCCTAGAAGAAGTGTGGAGCTGCTTATAACAGCAAGATCTGGAATGGGATGTTCAACAAGGACACATGGCTATGATGATGATCAGGTAGTCACATACTTCTGGCCGTATTTTACATCCAGGGTCCTGCTACTGTGCGTGTCCATCTAGTGGACGCATCTGGAACTGCACAACCTGTTTAAAAAAGATTCGTATTTTTAAAATATTTGTTCATTCATTCAGAATTCTGTTCATGTTTGAATAAATCTTACTGGCTCCAGGTGAGACACAAATCAATAAAATGCATGATGGGACAGAGGTTTAACAACCGTAACGAACATTATTTCACTAATATGAATGTGTTTCTACATTTACATTCACAGCATTTGGCAGACGCCAAATCTTATTCATTGATCTCATTTATACACGTGAGCAGTTGAGGGTTAAGGGCCTTGCTCAAGGGCCCAGCAGTGGCAGCTTGGTGGTGCTGGGGTCTGAACTCACGATCTTCCGGTCAGAAGACCACTGAGCTACTCTAATGAGGAACTAAACATCGTCAGAAATAAAGGTGCTGAACTCTACACTCTACTCCCCAACACACGGCTGCTTGAACCCGACCAGAATATGACTGCTGCATGTTCAGTGTGTCTTCCTCTCCTGGGAAGTCAGAAAAGGGTTTCAATTCTTATTATATTTTCTATTATTTTATAGTTTATTAAATTCTTAAAAGCTTTTCACATATGTTGATGTTTACATTTACATTTATCAGACGCTTTTATCCAAAGCGACTTACAAATGAGAGCACAGTCACACACCAATGGTAGCAGAGCTGCATGCAAGGTGCTAGCTTGCCATCGGGGGCAACTTAGGGTTCAGTGTCTTGCCCAAGGACACTTCGGCATGGGATTCGAACCGCCAAACCCATTATTAGTGGACAACCCGCTCTACCGACTGAGCCACAGCCGCCCTAAAACATACATGTTCTTTATCCCTGCACAGTTAAACAGTTTTGATAGTCTTTAAACACAACTCAGCTCAATTTTCCCATTTACCAGGAGTGGGGCGTTTATGGGTGTTCAAATAGAAGTTAAAAAAAACATGTTTTAAAAACAAATAAAATTAATTTTTTTTATCAAATTTAATCCTAAATGTATTTTTTTGTATGAGTTTTTTTTTTCCTTCGTTTATCTCGGCTGTTGTCCCTGAGATGTTTTTCTCACTAGTCTAGTTGCTAGCCAAGTGGAGGCACAGCTACTCGATCACTGTATGGGTTTAGCTGCTACAGTGTCCATGTAGAGTACATTTATCTTTATCTTAATTATTCAGGGCTACAGGCGCTAATGCCCACGCCAGGCTACGCCCCAGGTCATCGCTCTCGTGTAAACTTTGGCGGACGCTTCACGAATAGCTAGGGAGTTGCGCAACTTCGCAAATGAAGTGTATAACCAGGCGTTTGTCTCACTTGGTCAAACTGCTGGAAACTTTGCAAAATTATTAGGCGTATGTGAAAGAACTTTCCGGAATTGGATGGGGCAGCGTGGTTAATGTGAGTGGCTCCTAGTAACCATAAAGTTTTTTTAGCTTTCAAAATGATTAGTGGACATTTCTGTCTCTGTGTGGTTAATAACGAGTTTTCTGATTTATTCTCTTGGAGTAAGTGACATGTTCTCAGCTCTGGAGGATGCTGAACTGGATGCTCGGGTAGGAGATAATAACCGAACTCTCCCGGTGATCTGCCACATCCTGTAGTGACATGGTGGACAGCGCATTGCTACTTGCCACCATTTTCTTTGAAAGTGCCGATCTCTGCCACTTATTTAGAGCCTTGTGAGCTCTCAACCAATCATGCACTGGAGCTATGCAAGGACCGCCCCCCCCCCTCATTTGCATGTCGCACACAGAAAAGTAAAAACAAATGTATAAATAAATAACTAATAATAATAATAATTAAAAAAAAAACAAATAAAAAGTTAAAAATATATATATAAATAAAATGAAGGGATAAAAATAATACAAAAATACATCTTGGTTTAAATTTTATTAAAAATGAATGTTTTACTAAATCATTTATTTATTGATTTCATTTTACCGTAATTTCTGCAGTTTTGTGCCTCCATCATTTTGTGCCTACGGTTTAAGTGAAACACGACCACTAGAGGGCAGTGATTAACACCTTATAGCCAGTGTCTTTGAGAGAGAGAGGGATTTTATATATTCAAACAGTTAGAGCGTGAGTGAAATAATATATGTAATTTGACTGATTTATATATTATGTGAATTTTGACACATACTGTATATGAGGTGTGGAGAGGATTCGGTTGCTAAGCGATGACGTCACAGTACACTTCTATCGAGTCACTCAGTTCTATTCCATACTCGGAGGATATATACAGAGGATTAGTTTGCTTATGCAGTGAACGAAAGTTAGTTTTATTTCCAGACACACATACTGAACAAGCTAAACATGACCGAAGGTAAGACGTGTGTGTGTGTGTTCACTTTACTGCAGTTTTTCTTGGCGAGTTTATCACCAATTGTATGAATTAATGGCTGAATATTTATAAACCTTCATTTTGAGATGCCTGAGCTATTCTGTGTTTTAAACCATAATTAAAAACAGACAGAAAAAAAGCTTCAATCAGACTGTTTTACTGTGTCCCATAATACAACCTACTTATACCTCCCTCCGAGCGCTCAGGAGTGCTATTGCGCATGCGCATGCCGGAAAGTTTTGCTCAACGTACTGTTGTCATTTCTAAAACGCACAGGTCTACTTTTATAATACAGAGGTTTGACATGTTTTACATCTGGACAGATGTGAACAGTGGTGCTACACGACACTTTTTCTGCTTTTATTCATTCTTTAGTAAATATTGAAATAAATACTAGATCTAATGGTTTAGACCAGTGGTTTTTCAAAGTGGGGGCCGCCAGGGGGCGCCAGGTGGCTCGCAACAATTTGGTGTGAAAAATAAATTCTCACTCACAGACAGCCACACACACACAATCAATTCCTAATGTAAATATGTGATGTAAGATGTAATGATTAATTTGAAATAAAAGGCGGATATCTTTAGAAGTCTGTATTTTTAATGTGTTTTAAAGACATATTGCAAAAGGGGGGCCT
>JAFFST010046425.1:18294-38714 GCA_022414735.1 Noturus placidus | reverse complement strand
TGATAGAGACATACCCCAAGCGACTTACAGCTGTAATCGCAGTAAAAGGTGGCGCTACAAAGTATTGACTTAAGGGGGCTGAATAATTTTGCTCGCCCAATTTTTCAGTTTTTTATTTGTTGAAAAAGTTTGAAATATCCAATAATAAATATATACTTCCCTAATTTTAGCTAATTCAAACATAATATTGATCGACTTTATTTCATATTAATGAACTAAAAATATTCTTAATTTATAATGGTAAATTATAAATTTGAACTGTTCGACCTTTTGCCACATTTCATGCCTCAAACATAAAGATATAAAACTGTAATTTTTTGTGAAGAATCAACAACAGGTGGGACACAATCATGAAGTGGAACGAAATTTATTGGATATTTCAAACTTTTTAAACAAATAAAAAAACTGAAAAATTGGGCGAGCAAAATTATTCAGCCCCCTTAAGTTAATACTTTGTAGCGCTAATTTTTGCTGTGATTACAGCATTCCAGATGGTGTCAGTTAATATTGAAGAGTACAAATCCACTGCAGAGATTATTGTAGATTCACATGTTGAGTACGCCATCTTCCATGATCAAATTGTAGAGCTCCAATGCTAATTATAAACTGTAAACAGAAAGAGAAAAGGAAAAAGTGTCAATTAAGACAATATGCCACTACCGACTGTGTTGGCAGGCTGTAGCCAAAGCTATACAGTAGTAACGAAAAAGCCTATCAATACTGGACTTATGACAACATTACTGCAAAACTCTAATAAAATAGTCTCTGTCATAAGGCTTTGTATTTGTAAGCCATTTTATGTACAGTAATAACTTTCTGTGAGAAGGTTTTTAGAGCCTTTAAATCAGGGGTGTACAATCTTATCCACAAAGGGCCAGTGTGGGTGCAGGTTTTCAGTGCACTCAAGCAGGAGCCAGCTGGGAAGACTGTAGGTGTATCATATTTAAAAAAAAAAATGATTGCTGCCAAAACTAGCTAAAGTGCTGTGAAAATGTATTTGCCCCATCCTGATTTCTTTTACTTTTGTGTATATCCCATACTAAATTGTTTCAGAAATTAAAACAAAATCAAAGATAAAACAAAGGCAACTTGAATAAACACAAAATACAGTTTTTAAATGTTAGTTTTTTATTGCAGCAAAAAAAAATATCCAATACCAACTGGGCCTGTGTGAAAATGTATTTGCTTCCTTAGTTACTAATTCCCCAAATCTGTGAAACTGCATTCATAATGAGGTTCAGCTGGACTAGACACAACCAGGCCTGATTACTGCAAACCCTGTTCAATCAAATCAACTTTTTCAACAGCATGAAGTTGGTTAAAAGGTCTTACCCAGTAACACACTATGCCAAAGTGGAAAGAAATTCCAGAAATTATGAGGAAGAAGGTGATTGAAATACATCAGTCTGGGAATGGTTACAAAGCTATTTCAAATCTCTGGGACTTCAAAGAATCACAGTGAGAGCCAATGTCTCCATATGGGAAAAACTCAGCACAGTAGTGAACTTTCCCAGAAGTGACTGACCTTCCAAAATTCCTTAAAGAGCACAGCAACTGCTCATCCAGGAAGTCACAAAAGAGTCGAGGACATCATCAAAGGACCTACAGGCCTCTCTTGGATCTATAAAGGTGATTATTCATGACTCAACTATCAGAAAGACACTGGGCAAAAATGACCTCCATTGAAGAGTGGCAAGGTGAAAACCACTGCTATCCCAGAAGAACATTAAAGCTAATAATTTTGCCAAAACACACATTGATGATCCTCAAACCTTTTTAGAGAATGCTCTGTGGACTGATGAGTTGAAAGTGGAACTGTTTGGAAGATGGGGTCCCAGTTCATGTGGCGTAAAATGAACACAGAATTTCACAAAAAGATCATACAGTCAGAAAACCCTAACGGAGAATGTCCGGTCTTCAGTCCGTAAGGTGAAACTCATACGCAACTGGATTATGCAGCAAAACAATGATTCAAAGCATAGGAGTAAGTCCTAGTCCTAGAAGTAAGTGAAAGACTCCTCTCCAGTTATCGGAAGCATTTGGTTGCAGGTTTTGCTGCTAAAGGTGGCACAACCAGATTTTAAATTTAAAGGGCAATTAGGTTTTTTTTTCATGAGTTACACTGGACAACAGAGATTTTGCTTCTTGGACACTCTTCGGTGTATCTTATAGATTTTTGCCTGCTGATCACGAAAATCACCTTAAAATTAACCTTTTTTTTATCTTAATTTGTTTGCGATTTCTTGTCATATTGTAAGTCTATATATTTCTCTCACGTTATACGATGCCTTTTTTAGCTCAGGCATGTCCAGGCATGTACTCAGGGCAGGTTGCGTAACTTTTGTGGAACTGATACAGCTTGGGCATGCCCGGACATGCCTAGGCTGGATGGATGTTGCCTGAAAAGGCTACAAAAACAGCGAGCATACGCAGTTGATTGCCTACATATTACTTTGATATCAGTTTGTATGTATTTATTGCGACTGTTTCAAATCATAGCATTGTCTAATGTAAGTTGCGTTAGAAGTAAGCCAGTTATAGACATAGGACGATTGGTGACAGCAGAAATGTCTCGCCAATGTCGCAACAGCCGTGATACGTTCTGCTACATTTGTGGCTAGTACACGCTTAAGCCTCGAAGACGCACAATGACTGGACTTGTTAAGAAAGCATATGAACTGTACTTTGGTTGTAAGATTGGTGATCAAGACAAGGCCAGGTCTCCTCACATTTGTTGTGCAAGATGTACTGTCGATCTTAGAGCTTGGCTCAGAGGTACTCGGAAGGCAATGCCGTTTGCTGTCCCGATGATATGGCGAGAGCAGAAGGATCACGGGACGGACTGTTACTTTTGCCTGACTAATGTTTCTGGTTTTTCTGCTAACAATAAGAAATCAATTGAATACCCAATTCTGCCTTCAGCCATAAGACCAGTGCCACATGACGACAGTCTTCCGATACCAGAGCCACCAGAGAAATGGCGCTTAGACGAAACAGATGAAGATGCTGCAGCACGGACGGTGCACGGACACCTGAGAACGAACAGTGACATTGATCCGGATTTTGAACCACACATGTCTGGTGAACCTCATCTAATAACACAGTCCGAATTAAATGACCTGGTGAGGGACTTAGGTTTGTAAAAAGCAAAAGCAGAACTACTGGGTTCAAGACTGCAAGGATGGTGTTTGCTGTCAAAAGATATAAAAATTTATGTCTTGTGAAGCTGCCAAGATGATTTAACAAAGCTTTTTACACAGGCTGACAACCTCGTTTTCTGTACTGATATTGAAGGGTTGTTCACATCTTTGGGTTTCGAGTATGACCCACAAGAATGGCATCTCTTTATTGATTCATCAGTGTTAAGCCTCAAGTCTGTCTTGTTACACAATGGCAATGTCCACCCTTCAATACCTGTTGGCTATGGTGCACACATGAAAGAAACATATGTAAACATGGAACTGTTGAAGCACATCCAGTATACCAAGTACAACTGGAACATCTGTGGAGATCTAAAGGTAGTGGCTCTGCTACTTGGAATGCAGCTCGGATATACCAAGTACTATTGTTACATTTGCGAATGGGACAGCGGTGATAAAGCGTCACATTACATTAAAAAGGACTGGCCACTCCGTAAGAATTTGGTTCCAGGACAGAAAAACGTGGCACATGAACCACTTGTTGATCCAACAAAGATATTTTTGCCTCCTCTTCACATAAAACTGGGACTAATGAAAAATTTCGTGAAAGTGATGAACAAGGAAGGTGAAGGTTTTCGTTATTTGAGACAAATGTTTCCATGAATAATTGATGCCAAGATTAAAGAAGGCATTTTCATTGGTCCACAGATCAGACACGTCATCAATGACCAGCGGTTCGAAGATCTGTTAGTATGGCCAGAGAAAATCGCCTGGAAAGCATTCAAGGATGTCCTTGAGAATTTTCTTGGCAACCACAGAGCACCAAACTACATTAAGCTGATTGACAAATTTCAATGTCACTGAAGATTCATTTCCAAGATTCAAATCTTGGAGAAGTCAGTGACGAACATGGTGAAAGGTTTCACCAGGACATTGCCACAATGGAAAAACAGTATCAGGGCAACTGGAATCCATCAATGCTGGCTGACTATTTTTGGACACTGCAACGAGATGGACCGGACACTGAGTACAAACGAAAATCAGGAGCAAAACACTTTTAGCCCCATTAAACTTATGCAGCGTGTCAGAAACTTTATACGATTAAACACATTGTAGTCAATGAAACTTAATTTCATGTTTCTCAAAATTCTTACGTGATACATTCAATCTGAAACTATATTTGTGTTCACTTTGAAGAGGGATATCATAATCACCAAAAACTTTTCAGGAAGCAAAACTTTTCTAAAAATTTGTTGTCCAGTGGTATGTGTTTTTTGTTTTGCTTCAATAAATAAATAAAAACTGTCTTTGTTTTATATTTCTTTTGAAGATCTAAAACTATTTAATATGGGATGTACACAAAACAGAATCAATCAAAGATCAGTACTTTAAATCTCCAAGAATTAGTAGAAAATCAAGTGTTGTGTTAATCAAGTCAAGTGGCTTTAATGTAAAGTATAAAGGTATATAAAGGTAGTAAAGTACACAGTGTTCCTCCAGGTAGGGCTGCACGATTATGGCCAAAATGATAATCCTGATTATTTTTATCAATATTGAGATCTCGATTATTTATCACGATTATTAATTGATTTTAGTGACAACATTTTTTTATTGCACTTTCGCATTTATTAAATTTTCTCATGCCAAAATATAACACACAAGTAGGCATAAGGAGTCTGCTCCTCTTTATTATATTTAAAGCTACAATATTAGACATTTCCCACTGTTATGTCTCTCTGTGTATATTGTGTAGATATCTGAATAATCTCATATAGGATGTGATTGGGTGAGTTCATTTACCCTTCAGATACAAAGTGCTTTAGTTTAATGGTGATCATTACTGGTGCTCCGATCAGGATTTTTTACAGCCGATACCGATCCAGATACCAATCTTTTTTTGTTTAAACTTTAATCAGGAGGTCTATCATAAACAGTTAAATGTAAGCTCTCTGCTCATGGTCACTGTTAACTGAGTTAAAATAATAGCAATGAGAAATACTGTTGGTTAATTGATACATAAACAAGCATAAAATATTTATTTTAAATATCTTAAAAACAATAAAGAGTCCTAATTAAGAGCAGACTAATACAAGCATGATCCATATTAGGAAAAAGGATAATAGCTTTCTAAGGAAATAGTGAACTAAGCTTGATGTCAAATTATTATTAAATGCAACACATGGTAATTAAACATTATTTCATTTCTCATTTTATTTATATTTTCTGAAGTTATTATAATATGTATTTTTATATTAAATTATTTATTTATAACGAAGCACATTTTCTGTCTTTACATTTTAGTTGTTTTATTTTTGTTTATTTATCAGTTTTAGATTGGTTCCCCCAGTACAGTGTCGCCATGTCTGCTGATATGTTTTCGGGGGGATAAATCAATTATTGGAAACTGATGTTGTTTCTATGTGATATCTGGCAACCGTGAGTTTAAATGGAGTGAATTAGAGTTAGTGAATGGAGAGCTGCAGTGTACTGTAGGTTTACAGACGGAACAGTTGCTACTCTTGATTATGATTGGTGAGAAATTTTTTTAATAAAGAAGTTTGAATGAAACCGACCTTGTAGCATTATCATTATTATTAATTTACTCCGCCTGACGCCACTGTGTAAACACAAGTTCCAGTCATTTTGTGGGATCAATAAAAGATGGCGGTTTTTTTTGAGATCGGAAAGTTAAAGCAGAAGATGTACAGAGTTACTTGTCATCATAATGGCTGCGTTGCAGCATTTCCGTACTGGTTTGGTTGACTGAGGAGATGAAAATCAGTGTGAAAGTAACCGTTGCTTGGAGTAGATGCATTTTGGAGTTGTAGTTTTTATCCCAATTGTATTTTACAACTCTGAATAGGTCACTCGGACCGCTGCGAATAAATATTTATTCACAGTCACACAAAATACTTTTCAGTCATAAATGTGAGTGAAATGGTCACACTGTACAGCCCTGAGTTTTTCTGCGACGTTTTTTCCCGTTCGGCGTGATGTTTAATGTCCTCGACAACCTTTGTAATTTCCACTCATGCAAAGCGTTAGAGCTTGAAGCGAAGCTGGTAGCTTGAGGGCTAAAATGCTAACTCCGTTTCAGGGTTTTGGCACTACAAAATTACGTCATCCCTACGCCACTCTATGGTGATTGGCTGTAGTGTAGGAAACGCTTGATTTGATCTGCAGCGGAGTTTTCTATTAGCGTGGAACGAACTTTAAACGATAATATCGCAGTCGATCATGTTCATTTAATCGTGAGCAGTCAAAATCGTAATCGTGATCGATATATGATTAATTGTGCATCCCTACCTCCAGGATCATGGTGCTACATAAAAACAAAACAAAACTACACAGAACTAAATAAGACCTATTTAATAAGTGCATGTGCAAACAGCACAAGACATAATAATATGAATAATAAAAGAATAATAATATGAATAAAATGCTATGAATGTAAACATGACATACTATGACAGTATTCAGCAGATAAGCTTATCTAATATATAATTGTAGGCCATTATATAATAAGCTTATATAATATATAATCGTAGGCCATAGGAAGGATAGGTTTGAGGCTTTTCGACGAGCAGGTGGCAAACCATCAAGTGAGGCTTGAGAGGGCTGGTCACTCGCATAGGTCTCCTGGAACAAATGAGATTGTCAATGTAAATGGCCAGTTCTATGAACTGATCCAGGGTCCTGCCTTCGTCGCAGCAGGCCAGCTCGTATTGCACATCAGTGTTTAATCCTTGGTGGAACAGTAGTTTTAAGGTGGCTTTGTGGAAGCAGCATGTGGTGTAAATGTCTATGAGGGAGGGAAGAAAGACCCTGGTGATCTTCTCAGCTGCCCAATTGTGGAATTCATTTTTTTTTCTGAAGATTTTATTTACTGTACTAATAATTTGTGGGCACTATAGAAACTTCAAGCAACTCTTTTTATTAAAAAAAAAAATAAATAAAATAAAAATGTTTTAGCATTTTAATTAAAAAAATATATATTTAAGCATGAGAATATGTGTGCTTTATTATGTGTAATGTTAATGTGTATAATTTTTGACAAAGGTAACTAATACACTTAAAATGCAGTTTTACATTTGATACTGTAATCTTTTTAGATAACTCATAAGAGAACGTCAAAAGTCTGATTACACTCTGATTACAATTTTCATTACAATTTTGACCAGTTCAAAAAAAATGTAATATGTAGAAAGCAGTAGAGACAATAAAGCTTAACATATGCATGACAGTATTAAGTGAGACACTAAAGTCCTAACATTGTATTATACCATTTTAAAGAATTACTACACATGAAAACATAAAAAAAAAAATAGATAGATTGTGTACAAGCAGGACACTGAGATAACACTTCAATTTACAATCTAGACTGCTTCAGCACTTCAGTAAGAATTGGTCATTTGAACCCTACTGTAAATGATAAATGAATCTTCTGTGTGTTTGTGGTATAGGCGATGGTAAGTCCTCTCTGGGATCTTCTACAGGGCGCAGCAGTGGTGGAGGGAGTAATTCAGATGAGACTATTAAGAGCATCTTGGAGCAGGCGCGACGTGAGATGCAGGCACAGCAGCAGGCCCTGCACGAGCTGGAGGCCAGCAGCCAGAGTTTGTGCTCACAGGAGCCCCACAAGACCCTGCCTGGCCCTATACCCACCTACATCAAGCAAGAAGAGGGCAGCACCATGCCTGTATGCCCATCCAACCCTATCGGTAGCCCCCAGACCCCCCTCAGTGTTCTGTCTCCTGCTGCTTTTGTCCAAAACATTATCCGTAAGGTGAAGTCAGAAATCGGCGAGGCTGGAACATACTTTGACCAGCACTGGTCTCGTCCCTTCACCTCTGTATCGCCCTCACTCTCCTCTTCCTCCTCCTCTGTGCCCTCCACAGTGCCCCGGGCTTGGAATGCGGAATGCCCAACGGGCACAGAGGAGGGGCCAGGCACTGAGGAGGATGAACCTCCACCAAGCCGGTCTGTGAAAGTGGAGCCAGAACTGTGTGTAAGCGGGGAGCAGGTAGCATGTGGAGGAGCACGGATGAGCTATTATCCCTCCTACATTCCTCGCACTTTGAAGCCCACTGTGCCACCACTCACGCCTGAGCAGTATGAGATGTATATGTATCGTGAGGTGGATACCATAGAACTCACACGCCAGGTCAAGGAGAAGTTGGCCAAGAATGGCATTTGTCAGCGGATTTTTGGAGAGAAGGTAAGTGAGAGAGATGCTTCCATTCATGTCTTTAAAGAGGACAGAGAAGAACAGACAAATTAAGCAGTGGTTTTCTAGAGCACTGTGACAATAGCATCTCTATATGTAATTGCAGTGGTTTGTATTTTTGTAATGTGCTTTTTCTTCTGGCCTAATCTCAGTTGTTTTCACAGTCCTTTATGTACCAGTTATTAAAAGACTTTCCAAAAGAGGTTGTGAATATTAACAGTCCACATACGTCATCAATTCGAATAGCCTAACCAGTTTTTTATTGCTTTTAAGCTTTTAATACTCTTGCAGTGTACATTTTTTCATAATTCTGTTCAAGTTCCACACATCACCAAAACATTATAAACATGGTATAAAAATATGTAAGATGGTATGAATACACACTTAAGTGTGCATATAAAACAGACACAAATCAATCATTACAAAACACTCCCAAACACCTTAAATAGTCATCCATTTCTTAAATATTAACAGTTTTTTTTTTTTACTTTCCAAGTCTTGTACGTTGTGTTTTGTTGCCACCATGTGATGGACTGGTTATTAGCAATAGTGATTTTTTTTATTAGAGATGATCAAACTTTGCATATCACCACTTAGCTTCTAGTTCTTCTGTTGAAATAATCATGAATGCTGTGTTTGGCTCCTGCAGGTACTGGGCCTTTCTCAGGGTAGCGTGAGTGACATGCTGTCTAGACCCAAACCCTGGAGCAAGCTCACTCAGAAGGGAAGAGAGCCTTTTATACGCATGCAGCTGTGGCTTTTGGACCAGTTAGGACAGAGCCTCAATCAGCAGTCCAACCACAGCCACAACCACAGTCAGTTACATTCTTTATATAATCATTTGGCTTGGGTGGGTAGTATGTTTATAATAGCAAGCAAGATTATGTGGTGCTCCTTTTCAGAAATATTTCAATTTGTCCCAATTTTAGGATGCTTTGGTTGACCACTGAAATAAAATCTGGTATTTCAGATTTTTAAATAATCAATCAGAACTAACTATTTAACTTTCTCCTGAACCTCCCCTCAGACAAAAGTCCAGTGACCTCTCACTCTTCACCATCCCCTCCACTCAGCCTAGAGGACAGTATGCCTCTGGAGCCAGTGAGTTTGGTGCTTGAGTGCAGCAAGGAGAACCAGCACCCTCACCCACAGCACACAGAACCTCAAGGAGTGAAGGGCACAGTAGGAACATTGGCACTCCAGCAGCCTCACATTCCACTAGGCATTCAGGAGCTGGTGGCCATGTCGCCTGAGCTTGACACGTATGCTATAACCAAGAGGGTCAAAGAGGTGCTGACTGACAACAACCTAGGTAGTTTTAACATCTTATTATCATTAATGCTTAATGCATCTTATTATCTTTAAGGAGTGCTCCAGTATGAAAGAGTTTTTATTGTATGTTCTTGTATTGGTCGCTACATGTGTGCTTGTGTGATTTTTAGGTCAGCGTCTGTTTGGCGAGAGTATCCTAGGCCTTACACAAGGCTCCGTCTCAGATCTGCTGTCCAGGCCCAAACCATGGCATAAGCTGAGTCTAAAGGGCAGAGAGCCCTTTGTGCGCATGCAGCTGTGGTTAAATGACCCACACAATGTGGATAAATTGAGAGATATGAAGAAGATGGAGAAAAAAGGTAAACTAACAGGATTTGGCTAAATATAAATTAGGCTCCAGGTTCCCCGTGACCCTGAAAAGGAGTAAGCATCCATGAAGATGGATGGATAGATAAATTGGTATTAGCCCTTATTAAATGACTTCATACACCTGCCTGTGAAAAATACATATCACTGCTGGAATTAGAGACTTCTAAAAATTACAAGCCCCAAATATGAGATAAGGACACTGTGTCACTAATGTGAAGCTCTGTTGTTACATAGCTTGATTTCTTTCCATTTACAGCATACCTGAAGCGCAGATATGGCCTGTTGAGTCCTGGCTCAGATACAGATTCTCCTGGAGCATGTTCAGACTCCATTAGCCCAGGCCTTGCCCAAATGGAGCTGTGTTCCTACAGCCAAACTAAGAAGCCCAGAGTAGTGCTAAATGCAGAGGAGAAGGAGGCTCTGAGGAAGGCATACCTTCAGGAGCCCTACCCATCCCAGCACACCATTGAGATGCTGGCCACACAGCTCAATCTCAAGACCAACACCGTCATCAACTGGTTTCACAACTACAGGTTTAAAAGAAACTGTGGTTTTCACACACCTTGCCATGATTGATTGAGAGTGGTCATACAATATGTACAATGTAAACTGTATGTAGGAGGCAGTGCAGATTTTAGACCCGTTTACACCATTCTGGCTCCACCTAGTGAAAATTATGGGTAATACAAGAAGAAAATATTGACATGATTCAAAATACAGAGAATGAACCTTCCTACTTTGCTACTGATAATAATAGCTTTCTTTACATAGCCCCTTTCATAGAAAGTTCAAGGTATTGACTGTGCGTAAACATGACCTATTTTTGTGTTGTTCAAGTGGTCCATGTTTCCCCCAGGTGCTCAACTCTATGTGCATTGTCTTGATTATTTTGTAAGCAGGTCTCGAATGCGGCGCGAGGTCCTTGTGGAAGGTCCCCAAGACAATGATGGTGATGCAGAGCATAACTTCTCTCCTTCAGTGAGCTGCAGTCCTATTTCAGATGTAGATGAATGGAAAAAAGCCCATGTAGCCCGCAATGGTCACACAATGCTCAATGTCAAACAGGAAGTGGAGGAAGATGAGGAGAAGCTGCTAATCAGGCAGGATACAAGCTCTACCATGGCTGTGCAGTTCACTGAGATGAAGACTGAAGAGGAGCAGACATCTGGCAACAGGGACCTGACGTCATGTTGTCCTCAAAGCCTCAGGCAAGATGAAGCTTACATCCACAAACTCCTTTCTGGATCTGTTTCCTCAGACGACACTCAGAAAAGCAACACAGCCACACTTGAAGGTGAAAATAAATCACCGGTGGACCCAGCGAGCTTCAAGGCATCATCGGAGGCATACCGCAGCAGCCTGGAGGTCTCCCTTGACTCACCCTCAGCTGCCTCCTCTCCTGGCCTCATGATGTCTGTCTCACCAGTGCCGTCCTCTTCTGCCCCCATTTCTCCATCTCAGTCCCTTCATTCCAACACCAAGATCAGCAAGAGCACACAGAGGCGTGATGAGAAAATGGCCAACCTTAGCAACATCATCCATCGACTTGAGCGAGCGGCCAATCGTGAAGAGGTGCTGGACTGGGAGTTCTAGAGCTTGAAGCTTAAAAATACTCTGAATTCCTGAAGAGGGTTTTCTCACTCCTGAAGCTTTTGCTTGTCACATTTGCCCGTCACCAGGAACAAAGAACGTGATATCCTCCAATCCAGAGATAAAATATTGTCCTGTTAAAGACTTTAATCAAATAATATTTATAAACATGTTTTAGGTATTTTGATATTTGTATCCTACTTTGAGTTATATGTTACAGCACTAGCTGTCATGTTTTAAACCAAGGAGGAAAGAGATACTTGGATGTGAAGACTTTGCAGTTATGGTGTCATGAAATGCACACTGAAGTTCTATAGATTGCCACTGGGTGAGATTATTTCAAAGTGAGACCTCTGTCTTAAGCCATCAAAAGCACTACTTATTAAAAAAATGGACTCTGACCAAATTTGCTACTTTTTGAATAGCAATTTTTCAGATTTTGTCTGTAAAACGGGACAGTTAAAGTCAAATAATGTTGAGAACTTTATACTGACTTGAGGGATAGTCCTTAAAGACTCTAAATAGTGAACGATACATATGTACTTAGTTTCTTGTTGACATGTTTTGGAACATTTGTTACACAAACGTGTAATGTGTGGTTGTACGTGCTGTAGAAATTGTCTGCAATAGCCTTTCTCTGAACAAGATGTAGCATGGTACTCAAATTACCCTCGTATCTTCTATAGATAGTATCCTGTGATATACTTGAGCGATAAAAGTGAAAACATCAGAACATTTAGCAAAAAAAAAAAGAAATGAAAAAAGGGATTGTAGGAAAACGATGATTGATTTAATATTTTATTGAAGCTGTTATTGTTTTTTTTTCTGGGGTGGGGG
Organism: Noturus placidus; assembly: GCA_022414735.1. Taxonomy (NCBI): domain Eukaryota; kingdom Metazoa; phylum Chordata; class Actinopteri; order Siluriformes; family Ictaluridae; genus Noturus; species Noturus placidus. The sequence goes on along the minus strand of JAFFST010046425.1, from coordinate 26,279 downwards.
GTGTTGGTTTCCTTTAATGATTCTTAGAGGTTTACTGTAGGGCCTTTTTGTGAACATGGAAGGGAGTGAGCCATTTGAAACTTTTGAGCAATGTCTTCACTAATTCATATTGCATTTGCCTCACTCTTCTGCTGATGCACTGATGTCTCACACAAATGGGGCAAGGCAATGGCCATAACTCAGCATTATGGTTCTGAATTGAGGATCTGATCCCTACGGTTCAGAATTCTATCCCCAAAGGTTCTACTCATCATGATTTTAAACAATAATTCAATAATGATGTAATATAAGCTTGAACCAAGTCTCAAATACCAATACCACAGGAAGTGACTGGGTAGCTTTTTCACTGGGAACATTTTAGCATGCATATGTTTTTAAACTAACCATTTATTCCTGTTTCATTGGTAGACACTAATAAGTTTAGGAATCCTGCCCTTCTCAGCACATGTAGTCATTCTTGTGCTTGTTGGTCCTCTAGGATCCCATTTATCCCAAATGTCACTGTGTGTCATGGCAAACATAGGCAGCAGCTACACCCTTATAAATAGATATCATTTAATATATACCTCTTTCACTGATTCATTGTATTTTGCATGGGCTTTTCAATACCACAAGATGATGTGCTGTAATGTGGGTGTCCTCATCATGTCTGTCCCTGAGAACTGAAATCGGAATAGACACACTTGAACTTTTTATATAAGTAGAGTAAATGCACTGTACTTGAGTAATAAATGCAGAGATTGTAATAACACTGAGAAGTGCACACTAGATCTACAATAGATACAATAGTTCTCATAGAAATGGGACAGGTCAAACAACACTCTTGTTTCTGGATGCTTTGTGTACTACTACACAATTCTGCAACCATTTACATTTTAATATGCATATGCCTAAAAGCATACATTAAGGTGTTTTTCATACTATGCGTTTTTTTTCTATAGAAAACATGCTGGCTGGAGCACCGTTTGTGTTGAGATGAAAAAAGTAGCACACGCTGGTGATGAGGAGGCTGTGACTTTGGAGGTAGAAAATCAAAAGAAGGAGAGCTTCTCGTGCAACTTGAATGTAAAAATAGACAAGTTGTTATTTTTAGTTGTATTGCAAAGCTTGAATATAAGCAATTAAATATTTTTCGATTCACTCTAGTAAATCTGAACGTTTTTCACTACTACTCTGTCCTCCATATTTGTTTGCGGAATAACTTGTGGCCTGATTGGGAGATAAAAAAAGACACTTGATATCAATCAGCGCTTTTCTAAACAGTTTCATTTTTAAATGTTTGGAAGTGCTCTACTATGGCCAAAAGTACACCATCAGCAGTGGCATCTTCCTGAAGGATTATATGTCAAACGAGCTGGTGTTTGAGGAAAAAAAACGTGTAGTGTGAAGGCAGCCTTATGTGAAATGGACTGGGATCAGAAAAGGGGCAGAATTAAATTACATCATCTAGATTCTAAATTTGTTTAATCCCCTGAGACACAAGATTTTGTAGAGTTTATTTTCAGTGGACTAATAGGCTGGTGTAAGAATTAATTGGTCACATTTATAAAACTTGTCATTGGTTTAATTTATAAAAACATGTCAGAAGGGGGGAAACACTATAATAACAGTTTTACCAAAAATAAATGTAGTGATTTTTTTAAAATCCTGCATTCATTCAAATTCTAAAATATTAAGCACCTAAACTGTATTTTGTTTGTTTGTTTTCCTCACTTGTCCTAGTAATCCAGAAATGTGTCTGAAATGTGCGGGCATTCCGCTGCTGGGTACTGAAATACCTTGAAATACCTTTCTTCTTCTTTTTTTTTTTTTGACACATATGTGTTTTGCTAATTTAATTTTCTTTAAATTTTCTTGGTAGATGTAGGTCTTCAATACCTCATATAAGAACTACTTTACAGCACTTACTGTTTTTTAAAAACAAATTGAATATTTGAGTATAGTGGAAATAGGAAAACTGTTCTTACTTTTTGTTCCACAGGTCTTTGCCTTGATGTATTGTTGAAGTTGATAGTAAAACACTTGCACATGTCTTAAAAGTACTGAAGATTGAAATAATAAACATGTATAAATATATGAATATTACACATTTACTGGGAAATATCTTAGGGTTCTTGTCACTAGTGTGCTGATGTATTTAAATAGAATGTACAGTTATATTAACCAAACACAGAGTCAGACCTCGTTTGGCAAACTTGCCCATATTCTATAACCTTCTCTCAGGGTTATCTAGCTTCTTTAAACTTTATTAAACCAGTCAGGTCACATTGCTGGTTAGCTTAAATTGTTCATGACGTCTGTTTGATTTTTCTACAACACAGAGTGATTTTATTTAGAACCTAATTTCTCTGTGTTCTTCACAAGTTCTAGCAAACGGAGCATAATTTTTACCTGAGAATAAGATCAACTAAGAGCTGAAATTGGGATACTGAAAGAGCATGTATGTGTGTGCTTATTCTAAGCTAATCTCTTAGTCTTCAGTAGTTTATCAAAACAATGTAATTCTTTTGCTAATTTTCAAAGCATGTTAGTTTGTAAGTACCTTGTCTTACAAATTGTTTCATATTTCAAGGTATGTACCATACCCATAAATAATTTGACATCATTATCTAATCTGATATAGCATAATAGTTATACAGTTATATACATATAACTATTTCAGATCTGATCATAGTATACTTTCATACCAGTATACCTTTCAAAGCCTATGATTAAGTCAGAGAACATTTCAGCTAATCTAAAATATACCCATATTTTCTTAGGCAAGCCCAAAAATAATAATAATTGGTGGTTAGTTAGTTAGTTAGTTAGTTAAACTTTATTGTCCCGTGAGGGAAATTTGTCTTGGGCAACAAATGGTTCTTTATGATGGTTGCATTGTGTGAAAACTGCAAACGAAAATCCAGGCAGGATGTAATTTTCGTTATTCAGGAGGGAGTTCACTGGACATTTATGAAACGGAACACTGGTCTCTTCTGAATACTGATACTGCCCACTTACTTTCTGCAGCAGAGATGATTCATAACAGCAAGAAAAATTTTGTCACTTGAATGAGATAAAAATTTCCTTACAATACTCTATTTTTATTTATTTTTTTTTCTATTTCAATTTTGATTTTACCTTACATTTATTTTTTCTTACATTTTAATCATATAGAAATAGTATATTGACTTTTGTGTCTCCTTTAATCTCAAGTAATCCCATCGAAGAACGGTTCCCTGCATGCCAAAACTGGAATTTGTAAGGACTTTTGGTGATGCTCAAAAAGGAACAGGAGTTATCTCAAAATTATTTTAGCCATATAGAGCCTGTTAATTTTGATGCTTGGGTGTATTGAAACATATCTTAAAACTCCCTTAAACAGTCTTCAAGACAAGTTGTAAATGAAAAAGGCTTTACTTGTGTGAAAGTGAAATTAGCCTTGAAATGTCCTTATTATGTATGAAGAAGGCACAGAAGGCAATACTTCAACATTTTGTTAAGAGCAGCAAAAAAGTAGTGTAAGTGACATTTCCCCCTCCTTCCCTTTTCATGTGAAATACTCCCATTTTAATGCACATCTCACATGTCATGTGTCTCAATTATATGTATCAAGCCATTGTTGAATACAGTACATCGTTATATAAAAGTCTTTGCCTGGTATGGTTTTATTTTCTCTATAACAATTATAATAACAACGCCCCCCTCTCATGCACACACATGCACACACCTTTCACATCGGGACTTGAAAATTATTTTACCATTAAAAATGTTCTGTGCTGTGTGGTGGCACAGCAGGTAGCTTTACAGACTTACAGTGTTCGATCCTGAGCTTGTGTTACTGTCTGTGCAGAGTTTCTGTGCAGCCTCTACCCATTGGCTTTAGATCCACTATGACTCTGACCAGGATAAAGTGATGACTGAAAATGAATGAATGAAATTAGTGCTATTACAATAATAATAGCTAGATTTAGTTTATTATCTATGCATAAGAGCACACTGTAAACCCAGATAAGTTGATTGTACTTAAATAACTTAAGGCAACTGATTTAAGGCAATTTTTTTTAAGAAATACATAATAAACAACGCAGATCTATTTCAATAGAATCAGGTTGATTTGTTTAATGGACTGTAAGTAAAGATTTAAAACTAAAAGGCAACTTCTTTGTACTCAAAACTTGCTGTAAAATCAGCCCCGCTGCTTACTATTGAACTCATTATTATAAGTTAAAATGACTAAAATTTTACTGTGGTATTTACTTTTCTTCATTGTATTTAAAATGATCAATTGTTTAAGTCATGAAAGCTTTATTTAATTATTTAACTTAATTAATAAACACAAAAACAATGCCTTTTAAACACTTTATTAGAGATGACATAAAACATTTACATAGTTACTTAATGTGAATGACGTAAACCAGATCTAAACCCACATTTGAACACTGAAAGTGGAAAAAAAACCCTGTTTTCATTTCTAATATTATCTTTCATCAGTGTTAAATAATTTGCAGTAGCACATAAACCTGTTACTACTCAATTTCACTTATTTAAAAAATACTCCATATATATAATGTATAGTATATAAATAAAATCCTACATCTTTTAGCAGGATAAAAATGTAAAAGTGGATTCGACTGCAGACTACAAAATCAGCAACAACATCTTAAAATAGTTGCTCTTTATCAAGATTGGGAAAACACATTTCTTCCAGATGGAACACTAAACAAAAAGAGCACTAGCCGATTGTTTAAATATATGACTGCAGTATATAAGAGTATATAACCCCTACTCTTGATGGGTTCAGCTGAGGAAGTGTCGGTTTTGGGACACATTATCCTCAAGGCAGAGGATTCCCACTGAAATGTTTAAGGATATGTTGGTTAGACCAACAGAGCTGTAGGATTGCAATTTTTCACAGTACTAACTTTGGAACTATACAATTTTAACTCTTTGAATATGGTTGTTTTGGTAGTTGCAAGATGTAAATGCTCAGTTTTAGTTCAGCCATTATTTTATTAGTCGTGTAGTGTTATCACACACAAGTGTAGAAAATGTGCAAGTAGTCTCTGCTAACAATAAGCTACAATATTTTAACGATTTGCTTTGCTTGTCAACATGTAAAATTATGAAAAAAAAAACAACAGATTATGAAGGAGAAATTGAACTTAAATTTAATAAAAGACAACAAACTCCTCAGTAAAAATGATCCAGTGTAGAGAAGCTAGTTTGGACAGTTAAGACACTATTTTGTGAATTACAAAATAAAGTTACTAACAAAGCTGCTCTTGAACTAGGTTGAATCATCAATAATGACTGGAAGTCCCTGAAGGACAAGGCACCTGACAACTGCTGGTTCAGCCGTCTGAAAATGATAGCAGTACACCACACACTTTAAAATACTGCACACTTTCTCTCTTTTTCTTTTTACTAAATTGGACACACCAAACAATCTACAACCCCAATTCTGAAAAAGTTGGAACAGCATGGAAGATGTTAATATAAACAAAGAGGAGTCATTTCTATATTTTGACTTGTAGTTAAAAAAAAAAACAAAGAAAGAAACCTATAAAGACAAGGTATTTCATGGTTTATGTAATCAACTGCATAGTTTTTTGAAGGTAAAGGTTTATTTTGAAATTAATGCATGCAACATGCTCCAAAAAAGTTGGGACGGGGGCAATTTAGGACTAATAGCGATGTGACAAGTTACAATAAGAAGGTGATGTGAAACAGAAATAGAAAATGGCGTTGCCTTCTTTACTTCAGCCAACTGTTAACTTTTCTGTGGAGTTGGCCTTGGCATTTAAAAATTACAAAAACTAAACTATTTAAGTCACATCACTGCAAATGCACCAGTCTAGTCTAGAGTGTTTGTCAATGAAGAAGGCATCTAAATAAAAGACAGAAATCACTAATCATGGGGAAAATGCGTAAATGGAAAATGTATAAAGGAACTTTTTTTATCATCCATCAAACAAGCCCAGGGTAGTCTTGAGTGAAGTAACCAATGAGAATTTGAATCTAGGGTGTGGACATGGCAAAACAGTTCAATTTTAAGCTTATTCAACTTAAAGATACAAATGCAACCAGTGATAATCTTAAAATAGTACAACATACTAAGATTGGTTAAGTAATGCAATAAAACTAAACTTTTTTTTAAACTAATTTTTACTTAAAATATAAATTGTTTGCATAGAAACACATTTTGGCTAACAGTGCAGTAAGTGACTTCTGAGCTGTAGACACTTACTGCTTTTATCACAGGAGCAACAACAGCATAGCTATGTGTATGACCCTGTTCATTTGTAAAACACCCAACTGAACACAGTAATTCCATATTTGGATAAAATCTATTCACGCATACCAACAGTACACTTGTACCAACATAGTAGATCAGGCTTCTTCACATCTGGTCTTTGAGGTCCACTGTGCCTAATCAGCTCTAAACAAACAGACCAGAACAAGCTTGGATAATCTTCAGGATTACTAGAAAATTACAGGCAGGGAAGTTTGGAGGTTGGAGCTAAACTCTGTAGATTTTAAGAACCCTGTGGTAGACATGCTTCACTGTTGCCAGTCTCAAATGTAGTAACATTTTAAACCTCACTGACAAGCATAGGCTATTGTATGTCAATCATAAACATAATTACTATAAAATACTGTTCATTTTTATTATTTGTTATCCTTAAATTAGATCTGTTCATTTCTCAAAATGCATGAATAAAGTAGGCTTTTCATGAGAACTCTACTTCAAAGGAAATGTTCTTCTACAAAACCTCCTACAAAGGAGCTAAGACCATCCTGAGCCAAGATATAGAGGTTTCCATAAGCAGCTGTATAACAAAAATTTGTTGTGTGCCATGACATAAAGATAGACCTCATAGTTAAACCAAGTAAAAAAAAAAACTGGTGGTTTTGCAATGCCAATACTTATTATATACCAACCAACTTGAGATGGAATGACCCAAAGGTATGTTTTGGAAAAAAAAAAAAAGGACATCACCAAAATAACACCATACCCATGGTGCAACATAGTGGTGCAGCATCATGCTTTATGGCTGCTTTTCTTCAGTCAGAACTAAGGTTTTTATTAAGGTGGAGGGAATCGTCTTCCAATAAGTGTTCAGAGTCAGACACAGTCTCAGTGTTTAAGTCTAGGCTTAAAAGGTATTTGTTTACTCAAGCCTACCATGAGTATATTTTCTGTTACGTAAAGTACAGTCTTAACAATCTCTCCCTCTACCACTCCCCTTCTGCCGAGCCACACACAATTTTATGGAGATGCTAGAGGTCCCGATCCTTTCTGCTCTCTGGACCTGCCTGATCCGTTTTGGATGTCCTACCTCTGGATGGACCTCTCATCTACTCCAATTCCACATGGACATTCTCACGGTGGTTGCTGGGACTACGGTTGCTTCTAAGGCCCCGGGTCTGCAATTACAACATGCAGCTTTGCACTCAGGTCTCCTTTGAACAGAGGAATAGTTATACAAACAGACTTCATATAAAACCAGGGAGGTTAAATACATTAGTGAACGTTTTTAAAGTATTGTTCCTGTGCCCACAACTTTATTTTTCCATTATAAGGTTGACATTTGGATGGAACTGACCTGACATGGTTATTTTTTCTTTATCTTAATTTTAAAACATTTTATTCATTTGTTTATTTGTTTAACTTCTATAATTTACTTGTTTTGAGCTTTTATTCCTTGTGTATATAGATCTGTTCAGTATTTATTGATTTTTTGTATTGTGTATTTCAACTGTTTTTCAAAGATTAAGATCATTCTTGAATATTAAAAAAAAATGACTGGAAATGCTTGGGGATCCTCCTGGTGTTTGTTTGTGTGTGTGTGTGTGTGTGTGTGTGTGTGTCTATCATTTGATGCTCATGTAGATAATATTACTAGGGTAGCCTTCTTTCATCTTAGAAATGTTTCTAAGATAAGAAATATATTATCACTACATGATGCAGAAATATTAATTCATGCTTTCGTTACCTCTAG